>CAUYQU010077417.1:0-34363 GCA_963574635.1 Cheracebus regulus
TTGCACATGCATTTATTGGTGCTCATACTTGTTTATATTATTTTGTTTTGATCATAAGTGTAGAGTGGAGCTTCTAGTAGAAACTCAAAGCGGTCAGATAAGGTGCTCAGGCCTGTAATCCCAACACTTTGGGAGACCGAGGCAGGTGGATCACAAGGTCAGGAGAGCGAGACCATCCTGGCCAACATGGTGTAACCCCGTCTGTACTAAAAATACATATATATATATATAAATATATATATATATATATTTATATTTAGAGTGTGTATACACACACACACACACACACACACAAATAAGGTAGGTATGGTGGTGCGTGCCTGTAATCCCAGCTACTCTGGAGGCTGAGGCACGAGAATCACTTGAACCCGGGGGGCAGAGTTGCAGTGAGCTGAGATTGCACCACTGCACTTCCACCTGGTGACAGAGTGAGATTCTGTCTCAAAAACAAACAAACACCAAAAAGAAAGTCAAAGCAATTGACATTTCATAAAAATCATTATATTTAAATGTTTAAAAAAAATGCAAGAATTATTATATATAAAGCACTCTGTACTAGAATTGAAAGTTGAATGGTGTTACTAATACTGGCATGAATAAAAAATAAAAACTCAATGGAACAAAATAAATTTAAGAATATAACTAAAATAATAAAATTATATTTAATGCATAAAGGGTAAGGTAGTAAAGTATATCAGGAGAATTGATGAAGCTTTGAGAATTATGGTAAATATTAGAAATTATGTTCGCTATACAATGTATTGCCGCAATATGCTAGATTTATATTCTTGGTATCTAGATTTATACTCTTGGTATATATACACTCAGTTTTTAAGGTAAAGGCATTTATAATTCATTTAATTTTATTGTTTGGGGGGTAGAATTGACTTCAACATTTTAATTAATGACTCAACAATGAGTTCAAGAATATCAAGAGAAAAAATCAATTAGCTATAAAAGAGCATATATAATATCTGCATGTGAGTAAAGAAAAGGTTGCTTTAAAAAGAGACATTAACAAGTTAAAGTTGACTAAAATAATGACTAAGAAACCAAACAAAAAGAAGGAAAAAGTATTGTTTAACATGATACTAGTGGTATTGAAAAAAATAAGACTTCCAGAAACTATTTAAGGAAATTATTTAAATTATCTAGAGAAACTCTTATTCGAATTATTTGAAAAAGTTGAAAATGTGAGAAATAGGTGGTTAATAGAGGATCCAGCTGAATAATTAATCAGGGCCAAGCTCTAGGAACTACTGAAGTGTGAAAATGATTTGGGATGATGTAGATATCTAAATTTCATTACATATAAGAATATCCATTCATGTAGAATCTACTACAGCTTATATTTTAAATAATATATTCTTTGTTTCAGGAGGTATAATCTAAAACCTAGAAATACCATTCAAGGGTCATTATCAGATTCTCTGTATTTTGTATTATGCATAATTATATCTCAAGCGTCTTCAACAATGATTATCACATCAGATCTTTGCGTCATGTTTGTGGAATAAAGGACTGAATGAATGAATGAATTTATCAACATAGACATGGATGACTATTTTTGGGTTCCGTTTTGGTAAAGATGTATTTAAAATTTACTATGTATAGGGCATTGTGTCTTGTGCTACAGAGGATAAAAAGACAAGCTTTCTGTCACCAAAGGACATACCATTTAGTTAAGTAGATGACATGGATAGAAGTATGTATGGTTAATATAGTAGTAGAATGTATCGTGACTGCAGTGAGAGTACAAGTTTGGGCTATTGTAGGGCAGATGGAATTATTTTTGTTATCTAACTTTCAGGTAAAAATCATATAAAATAAAAAGTAGAAACTACAGCAAAGTAAAAGGGAAAGCATGAATTCAGTTTTCCATTTAAAAATTCTCAATAGAGGGGAGTGTCTAGGTGAAGCAGATGAAATACTGATATATTGACTTGTGCACTGTTACTTGATTATTTATTATCAGAATGTAGAGAGCTCAGCCAAAAGTTCTTCAGGTCAGTCTATAGTTTAATGACATTGAGGCAAAGGAAATGGCATTTGGAAAAGCTCAGGAGGAAAATTTAAAACATTGCTCTTCTTGTTTATGTGTGTGGTACTTCCAAGTTCCTTCAACGGCAGCTCCAATCACCTCAACCAGTCAATTTCATTCATTTTAATGTATTTCACATTTCCTTTAGGAATTAAGGCAAATTTCCCCAATGTGTGTGTCTAAACAATATTTATCCTATTCTGAGGCCAATAAGTATGTGAAGTTCTATACTAAAGGCATAGATTACTGAAAATTTTCCTTATTAATTTGAAATATATCTATGTCTCCCCATCTGATATTTTTATATTGAAAATGAAACCATTTCAGTGTCACATTATAAGGCACTGTTTCTCAAAAAATAATAATAAAACATAATTATCAATCATGCTCATGATGAGTGTTTTTGAAATATTTGTATCCCTCTTTATTTTTCTGAGGATAAACATATTTATAAAATCTTGACAGAAGATTTAAAATATTGCATATTCAATTTTTGACTTCTGAGATCTAGTATAATATTTGATGGTATATAACATCAAGACAGAATTTTATTATTTTATTCACTTGAATGTAATATCCACTTTTAAAATGAAAAAGTTGAAAATAATTCCATATGTGGCAAAGTATACCGATAAACCTCCCCAAATGTGTTGTATTTACGTTAATATTGTTATATTTGACTAATGTTGCAATACATTGTAGTCATTGTAAATAAAGCTTTAGATTCAAATACTTTTATGTCAAAAAAAAGTCAACTTTAAACATACTTTTTTTTCTTTTATGGTAACAGGCCAAATTGCTTGGTGATGGATTAACAATATAGAAGGAGTCTCTTTTCTATGCATTTTTATTCGTGGAATATTCCTTTATTTTATTTTGTAAAAAACAGTTTCAAAATCAAATTTTGTGTAGGAGCTAAATCATTAAGAATGGTAAGCACTTACCAATACCAGATGTGTATATGTGTGTATGTGTACATACACACATACATATATATGCATGTACATAAAATAAAAAAGCAAGTGTGTGCATGTCAACAAGTTGCTTAACAATCAAGATCAATAAACAAAACCATAAGGCTGTAGAAGAACACTCTCCCTCCTCCAATTCATAGATGAATAGAATCAATGCTTGAGAAAATTTCCCTGGAGGGTACAGGGTGGAATTTGGAAACTGTAAAAGGAGCAATGAAAATAGGAAGAGCAGATGGAAGCTATTAAATCAGAATAACATTGCCTCTCACAAAGACTCAAATCAAATGTCATGAACTTCTATTATTGACAACACAGGCAGGCAGCACAGCTATCTTTGGACTTTAAAAATACATTATATGCAGTATTACACTATAAATAGTTATAAACTCTGCTTCAGCAAAGTGTCATGCACCTGGTAGGTATACAATAAAGATTTTTTGATGACATTATCCTAATTTTAGTAAGCTACATGTCTAGAAATATTAAAGAAAAAGTAAAGATTACCAAAGGACTTAGTATACAGTTCACATTGTAAAAATGAAGAAATCCTAAAACAGGAAAAGTATTTTAAATAGAAAAATTATTTATTTTAACTCTCTAAATGATCTACTTGTAGAAAACAGTATTTGTTGCTTTGATATAATATTTTTCAATAGAATCACCAGTAATTTTTACTTCTTTATTAGACATGATCAGGAGCTCCTGACACATGCTTTCCACCTGGATTCCCTTCTTGTCCTCTACATCCTGGATGGAGCACTTTAACGCCTTATGAAGGCATGAAGCTATTGAGGAATTTGCAAATGAGTTTTTTCAAATGGGACTCATGAGTCTGCAGGTCATGTTGATGTACTGGCTTGATCTCTTTCTGCAATCATGTGGTCTCTTGATCTCTCATTAGCCCAGCTGTTGGTGCCCATGTGAACACAGATGATAGTTAATCCCTCCTTACCTCCCTCCCCGACCTGCTAGACCTCTCCCAGTGGACACTTTTAGGTGAATTAGATATTTTCTACAAAATCTTTTGTTTACCAATATACCTTCATTCTCCTCTTCATCTCTTTTTCTTCCATTGCTTGCTATACCATCACACTGCACAGTTTGGACATGACACGACAGAACTAAGCAATTACATTTCTTGACAAAGAAGAAGAGGAAGACTAGGAGGAGATGAGAATGCGGGGGGGTAGGGGGCGGAGAGAAGGGAAGCCATTCCATTACTTTATTGGCATCAAATAATAAGTAAAAGACTCAAGAGATTGATTTTTTTCTTTTTTTGTTTCTTTATGTTTTAATGATTTTGCAAAGAGCACCTGACAACCTCAAACATTTGCCTGAAGGAAGTATCTATAGGGTACCTCTTAATCCCAGAATAACCAAAAGACTACTGTAGAGGAGAGCCCGATTTTCATAATTTTTGTATCCCCTATACAAGAAGACTTGGCTGCATTTCACAGCTGAAAGACAATCTATTCTGTGCTCCAGGCTTGGTGGAATTGTCCTGGATCTTGAAAGAATTAATAATTTTTTGGTTCAGGAAATGTTGAAATCTCTAAATTCTACAGTTGAAATGATATTTCTGCTTAAAATTATATGTAGAAAGTAATTGTAAATGAATCGTGTCTAAAGCTATGTGACTTACACTGCAGGTTTGTATCTCTTCATTCATGACTGTTGTTCCCCATAATTTCTGTTGGAGTTGACTGATTCCTAAATTTTCTCAGCCCAGTTCCTGGTGGTACCTGCTATGGACCAGAGTCAGCCAAACTCCTTGATCACTGACAGCAGCCAAGCTGCCCAATCAAAGAGATCTGAAATTGACTAACTAATGAAATTATTTATCCCCTGGTGGTGTAATCTTAAACCCTTACAGCTGGAGATGATCAGTTAATTCTCTAAAAGGGTTCAATTTGCAATAGTTAATGAATTAAATTATTTAAAACCATACTTACCTGCAGAACACAGACTTCTCCAACATTTATTCAAGATAACCTTTACAAGCTCATTTTTGTTTTTATTTCAAATTTATTTGTTATGATTGCATTAAATCTTAATTTAATAAAATGTAGTAAATCACAAACACATTTGAATGTTACTTGTTTGCATGGCTTCTAAATGCTTAACTCCTATTTTAATAGGAGTAATAATATTAAGAATCAATTAGCAAGGAGAAATACAGAAAATATTATTTGTAAAGAGATAAATACTCTGTAAAATTTGGATTTGGTCACTATTTATCTAAATGCCTTTATTCGTTCATGAATCTAATCAATATGCATTGAGTATCACTGTGTGCCAGCAACTGACAATGTTCTAATAATGGTGATGGTGAAATAACGGGGCAATTGCGAACTGTGTTGTGGTGGAGTATGCACGAGGTGATGCAGGAGCACTAAGAAATCAGCTCTAGTCACAGGGATGGGGTGTGGTGGTGTACGGGGGATACACAAAGGAGAACGTGACTGATATGGGTCTGAATGAACAAGCAGGAATCAGGCAGGTATAAAGTGTCAGGGATGAAGGGCCAGCCATTCCATTCCCTGCTGTTACAGCTTGGACAAGCTACTTCTCTGGACTTGGTTTCTCAATGTAAAATGAATATAATAATAAGTAATTGTCTTAGCCCATTTTTGATTGCTTATAACAGAATACCTGATTACAATGGAATAATATTAATATCACAATTAACTACTTAACATTATTTAAAATTTATAAGATTAATTATATTTTCTTATAATTATGGTGGCATACACCTATAATCCCAACATTTTGGGAAGCCAAGGTGAGTGGATTGCTGAGGCCAGGAGTTTGAGACTGGTGTGGACAACATGATAAAATCTCATCTCTACTAAAAATACAAAAATTAACTGGGCTTCGCTGGACATGGTGGCAGGTGCCTGTAATCACAGCTACTCTGGAGACTGAGGCAGGAGAATCGCTGGTACCAGGAGATGAAGGTTGTAGTGAGCCAAGATAGCACCACTGCACTCCAGCCTGGGTGAACAGCAAGACTTTGACTCCAAAAAAAAGAAGTAGAAAAGAAAACAATTTCTTATAGTTGTGGAGGTTGGAAAGTCCAAGGTCAAGTGGCTACATCTAGTGACAGCCTTCTTGCTGGTAAGGACTCTGCAGATTTCCAAAGCAGCACAAAACATCACAGGGCCACTGAGAGGGGCTGAGCATGATAGCTCAGGTCTCTTCTTCTTATAGAGCTGCAGGTTCTACTCCCATAGTAACCCATCAATTCCTTTCCCCATTAATCTATGAATTTATTCTTGAGGGCACAGCCCTTGTGACGCAATAACCTCTTAAAGACTCCACCTCTCAATACTATGACATGAGGGATTAAGTTTTAACATGAGTTTTGGAGGGGATAAACATTCAAAACATAGCGGTATGTACCTCTTAAGATTGCTGTGACTAGTAAATGAGTTAACATATATAAAGTGCCTGGTGGGGGCATTTGTGACATAGGATGGGTTGTATAGGTGTTCCCTAATGTTTATCACTGTACCTGGAGCCTAGATAGCAGCTGTTAGTAGCAAGAAAAAGGAAGATGAAGGAGCCAGAAGGGCCACAAGGAATGGGTTATGGAAGAAAATAAAGTGTATGGTATTTTACAGAGCATGGAGTTTTTTGAGAGCCATGGGGTTATTGAAAGATTTTTAAGGAGGGAATAGTGATCAGTTTCACAATAGAGAGATAAACTTGGCTCTGATGTAATCTAGGTGTTGGAACTGCAGGAAAGGAATAGAAGAGGAGGAAGTTGTGGCAAGGTCCTCAGCCGAAGGATAACAGCCAAAACCAACACAGTGGTGGGAAGAAGATGATGTGATAAATCCTGGATAATTTGTTCTTAATTTGAAACATAATTTAATTCATGTGTTTCCATATCTCAGATCACATTGTGATAGTATTTGTATATTGCTTAATTTGTTTATTTGAAGTTAACATTGAACATCATGTATTCATTCACTTTTTTCTACATTGTAAATTGTTTTTGCAAAAAATGAAGCTTGCTTAAATTTTCCTTTTACGGTTTTATTCTTATTTTTTATGTGTAAAAATTCACGGGGTGCACGAGAAATTTTGTTACATTGTTAGAATTTATGATTATCAAGTCAGGGTGTTTAGGGTGTCTATCACCTAAGGACAATACATTTTTGTTAAGTGTAGTCACCTTCCTCTGCTAGCAAACGTTGAATTTATCCCTTCTGTGTAAGTGTGTGTTTGTACCCTTTAATCCACTTATCTTCATCCTCCTCTTCTACTTACTTTCTCTGTTTGTATCTTTCCACTCTCTACCTTTATGTGATCAAATGTTTTAGCTCCTGCATATGAATGAGAACACGACATATCTGAGGTATATTTCTTTGTGCCTGGCTTATTTCACTTACCATAATGACCTCTGGTTCCATCCATGTTGCTGCAAATAACATGATTTTTCATAGTTAAATAGTATTCCACTATACAACACATTTTCTTTATCTGTTCATCACTTGATGGACACTTAGGCTGATTCCATATCTTTGCTATTGTGAATTTTGCTGCAATAAACATGTGAGTACAGTTATCCCTTTAATATATTGATTTCTTTTCCTCTGGGTAGATCGCCAGTAGCAGGTTTCCTGGATCAACTGGAAATTCTATTTGTAGTTTTTTGAGAAATTGCCATTGCTTTCTATTGTGGTTGTATTAATTTACATTCCCACCAACAGTGTGTAAGAGAGAGTTTTCTTCATATTCTCACCAACATGTGTTTTTTAAATAATACACATTATTAAAAATAATATTTTTGTGTTTTGTAATAATAGCCACTCTGGGGTAAGATGATATCTCATTGTGGTTTTGATTTACATTTTTCTGGTGATAAGTAATGCTGACCACTTTTCCTATGCCTTTTGGGTGTTTGTATGTTTTCTTTTGAGAAATGCCTATACATGTCCTTTATTTTAATGGAATGATTTGTTAATTATTTATTCTCATATGTTTTACTGTGAAGTATTTGATACATGCATAAGAATACAGATGTCATATGTATACTTTATAAAACATAATAATAAAGCAAACAGCTCTGAAATAAATACACAACTTCAGAAATTGAGTCCAGCAAAGATTCTTTTCTAGCAAAAATTCTAATCAGACTTTGCTGAACTTTTTTTCAAGTAGCTTTTGACTTTTGGACTTTTGTGTTCATTTCTGTACTGTTCAATTTTTGTAAGAATCCTAAGACAGTTTTTAAGTCAGAATCTCCTGTCCTCCATATCTGATCACCCTCAATATCTAATCAGGTTCCTCATCCTCCACCATCTCCAATGTGATGTCTGATCACCCTGGCCTGCCTTCAGAGAAAATTCTACTAGTTTGATTTTGCCAGAATTATCTCTTACTTCTGATGTTTCCTCTTGGTAGTATTCTATCCACTGATCTCTACCCTGTTCTTTGGCTATAAACTCCTACATGCATATGCTATATTCAGAGCCAAATCCAGTCTCTCTCCCATTGTAATGGTCCTTATATCTATCATAATGGCCACCTATTGAATAAATTCTGTCTTATTACCTTTAAGAAGTGTCATCTAATATTTTTCTTTAATAGATCTTAGCATTATCATTTCTATCTCTTATAGCTCTCCCCTGTGCAATCCCAAACTTGTCTCTCCCTTAGTGGTCAACATTATCTTGAATTTAAAAAACCCCAAAAAACATAAAACAAAACTATTGCTTTTATGTATGTATTTATCACATTTGGACATATTCCTATGTAATGTATTATTTTGTTTCTTAACTTTATTTTTTAAGACTCAATTATTACCTTTTGTAAGAACGTATAAATTTTAACTTGGTAATTTATTCAACATTATGTAACTAAGATTCATATTTGTTGCATGTAGCTCTAGTTTATTCATTTTCACTGCCATATTGCAATCCATTATATAACTGCAGAAATTATATTTGCATTTACTTATTAAGTGTGTTAGTTACTTTTGTTCTGACAAACAGTGCTGCTATAAACATTTTCTTACATGTTGAGTGATGCATGTGTGCCAGAGTTTTCCCAGGAGTAAAACTGCTAGATCATAGGATACATGAAGGTCAAGTAAACTAAATAATGCCAAGTTGTTCACACAGAGGCTATGCCAATTATCCATGCCATTCTCAATGCTGGCAGCATTGGGAATCCCTGGTTTTCCTAAATTCTTGCCAATATTTGGCATCGTTGGACTTTCATCTTTTCTTCTTGACAATCTAGAGGTTGCAAGTTGTATAGTATTATGATTTAATTTACTTAATTATTATGGAGATCAAATGACTTTACATATATTTATTGATTCTTCATGCTTCTTCCATCAGGAAAGATCTATTGTATTGTTTGCCCTTTTCTATATTAATTTTTTAATGTGGATTCATGGCAGTTCATAGAATCTGAATACTAGTTACTTATGTATGTGGCTAATATCCACTGTCAATTTTTACTTTTTCTTTTCACTTTTTAATGGCAATCTTTGGATGAATAGAGGTTCTTGATTTTAATGTAATTTGTTGTCAATCTTTTCCTTTAATTTAGTGTTTCTTGTACCTTGAATGTAAACTCCTTCATCCTGAGGACCTAAAGACATTCTATACTTTCTTCTAAAGGTTGTAATGTTTTCCCCTTTGCATTTAGGTTTTAAGCATACTTAACTGATTTTTATGAGGTAGGGATTTCCATTCTTTATTTTGTTCACTTAATATATGCTATACGCTATAACTCATACTAGTAATACAAAAATAAAATGCAATAAAATAAAACAACACAAAGAACAGTATGCCTAATTTCAAGAGTGTTAGACTAGTAAGAAAAAACAACAGTAGTCATACCTACACTTTGCATGGTACTTTACAAATTAAACAGCCCTTCATATAACACAAGATCCACTGACAGAACTTTCTAAAAGCAAATCGCAGAATGTCAATTCCTTGTTTAAAATCTTTCATGTTTTCTTATACTGTCCCAAATAGGATATAAACTCCTTGACTTAGTCAACTTGGTACTAGATAATTTAGCCCCCTTTTACCTCTCCAGATACTGCTGTACTCACTAGACACTCGTGTTTATCTATTTCCAATTGTTGGGCTCACAAAATGTACTCCAAAGTGTAGCACTTTGGTGTGCTAAGTACTATTAACTACAGGTGATAGAGAGGCTTCAGAACCAGCCTCCTGCTCATCTTCCTTCCCCGAAGCATTCATAGAAAACAGAATTCCTGGTTTCTGTGAATTCCAATTCATAGAAGATCCATTTCCGAGAGATCCTGCTTCACACCTGGGAGGAAGAAATGCTACTCAGAGGCCAGTAAGACTCTGAGAAGATAGACCTCACTGGGTTTCTCTCCTCATTCGATTGCTATTAGATCATACTCTTTGTTCCTGCACAGCTGCCCATTTCACTGAACCTAAGCATAAAAGTAGTTTTCCCTAGTCTTGGGTCTTCATTTTTAAATGTTCTGTGTCAGGTAAAACTCTGATGAAATGAATTTATGTCTTTCTTTGTTAACTTGTTTTTGTTGTTGTTATAGGAGTGTCACCCGTGACTCTTATGATGAGCTAGGAAGGTATTACACCTTTTCTACACTTATACAGGAATACGAATTACATGTGTTCAAATGTGCCATGCCATCTTGTAATCCTGTTCCTTTCTTCTGCTATGAAAGCAGTAATTTAGTTAAGGTACTGCTGCAATTCTAAACAAGAAATGATGGCTTCCTAATTCAGTGGACATGGAAATATATAATGAAAACATCATTTGAGAATTTTGAAGAAAACAGGTTTTGTAAGGATTTGAAGGCTAAGTAGACATACAAGAATGAGTGAGAAAGATAGTATAGGTGACCATTGATCTCTTCAATATCATATAGCAAACTTCCTGATATACTGGAAGATATCTGTCAAATTAATTAATTAATTAAAAAGTAGGCATAAAAACAGCTGTTTTATTTTGGCAATTCACTTCTTTGGCTGTTTATTTAAGTCTGATTATCTGTATAGGTTTTGCTTTTTTTTTTGCTGTATCCTTAGGTAAATCTATATGTTGTCACCTAAAAAAATGCTGTGTTTTATTCAAGCAAACATCAAATAAATTTCTGGGATATTTAAAAAAAAATGCTGTGTTTAACTAGTATAACAAGGTAATATCTCTGTTAGAACAGAATTCTTGGTAAGCTCATAAACCATGACTTTGCAGTTTTATGGACAAAGCTAATCATTTTTAAAGAAAAATCTTGATTGAAGGCTTAGCATTAGAAGTATTTATTGGATCTTAACATGCACTTAAAATAGATTTAAAAGTACATTTTACTTAGTCACAAACAACTAATGGCTTTAATGAAAGAAGAACATCAAGGTGTACATATAATTTTAGTTCATGATTTCACTAATGATCCTAATTATTGGGGCTCTCAGCCACTACTCATGCTTTTACTAATTTTGTAGCTGGATCGAGTACATGTAAATTTAAACTAATATAATTTATTCTTATATTTCTTTAAAATTTTACATATATGTATTATTTTTTCCTTCATGCAATTTTCCTGTGTGCGAGAGGGGTGCTACTCCTTTTTAAATTATTATTTTCACAGAAATTAACTAAAAACCCAACAAATCTGCAATGATACATGCACCCTGTAATCAATGGCACTCTATGTCCTTTCAGCCTCATTTCTGCACTTAGAAGCTGACTGAGCTCAAAGGACAGCCTATTTTTGAGGCTGCAGAGCTTTTTCTGATCAATACCGGCTTCAGGATCTGTGAGGTCAAGTCTGTGCCCTTTCTTGCTACAGAACTACTTCTAGGCAAGCCCACTTCTTTGTGCTCCTGGCCTCTTGCTCACTTTCTTTCTTTTGGAATCACAGGGTCTCTGCTGTCAAGCTCCCTGCACTCCGGAGTCACAGCCGCTTTCCAGTGAAGGTCTTAGCCTGGCTCGCCTTCTCAACCAGCACCACAGCCCCTTCTCGTACCCCCACCAAGGGTTGATCTGGGCAAGACTTCTGCAGAATCAAATCTGTTGCTGCTTTTCTACCTCCTAATCCTTTATGTATAGCCTAGCTATTTCTCTTGTTTTCTAACAAGTCTCCCAAGTAAAAATGGTGAATAGTAGAAAATGCATGGACACTGGGGATGGACAAAGTTCTTTTTTGTCTTTGTGAGTTCTTACATTCAATATTTTCAAAATATCATGTGAAAATTAAATATCAAATATAGACATAACATCCTGATACAAAATCAGTGGTACATAAATGCCAGACAATACTGCTGCCCAGGATCAACCTCACTCTAGGGAAATACCTAAACCTTTTGCACATGGCATTTCTGCCTTTTCCAGGTTTTAAACTAACTCACTCACTACCTAAATAATGCATTGACTAATTTTACCCTTCCCTCTCCTTTGATTCTCCCTCCTCTGGAATGCACTTAGTTCATAACAAAAGCTCACCTGAAAGAAATGAAAGTTACAGCTCCTTAAATTAGTTAATACAAGTCTAATTAGTTACTACTTTCGACTGATCATATCGGTTTAACCTCCAAAGTTTTCTGGATTTTCTGTTGACTCTGTCACCTTCTGCATCAGATGTTATCAAAGATTTTGAAGACCAGAGCATGAAGTAGGCCTCAGTTCTGTGGGGATGCCCCTCAGTTTCTCAGGCAAGAGTCAGTGCCAGGTGATTGCTTTTCCATTACTAGATGGGGGACACTCAATGAAATGTTCTCTTCAGTAGAAAGTGCATTTTGTGGGATGGGGAGAGAAAGTTTTTTCTGAGCCACTACTCCTGCAATAGTGATGGAAGATTTCTTTGTAAGCTTGCCATCTCCAAGTTAGATGGTTGTCATTCTTCTGAATCAGAGAAAGTAGACACAGGTAAGAGAGCACATGACATTTATATAAATGGCGGCTGGTACCTTTAAATACAGTTTGGGACTCTTCCCCAGAGAGATTGCTGTGACTATAATAAGATATCCAGGTGGACATACCTGGCACAGCCCTCATCAATTTATCCCTTCATCTACCCATTCTTTCAACACGTGCTTATTAGGAAGCTACTCTTGCCAGGTACCGTGCTTGGCTCATAATAAGCCTTTAAAAAATATTGGTAAAAGAAAGGAAGAAAACAAAGATGAAACTGAGAAGTTACAGAGGTCGTGTCCCAGTGTGGTGTTTGCTCCTGCTCACCATGACCTGTGTTCCTTACAGCTCTGTCCCAGACTCACAGGCTTCTTGGCATGCCAGCACTATTTTTCTTTCTCTCTACTTCCTGAGGCATATGTAAGGGCCCTGAATATATATTTTTTTTTTACAAAGTTATCCACACTCACTTTAAGACACGGAAAAAAATGTATGCACAAGGACTGAAGCACTTAGGTTGATGCTAGAATTTGCAAATGGATAAGTGGAAGAATTCATTTTTAGCAATAGTCATTTTATGGGGCCACATGTCAGAACATGTGGAATGTCATCAGTTTCTGACTATGGGGATGCTTAACAGGAATTTTTCTGCAGATTTTCATTCATTTTGTGTGAGGTATGAATCTGAGAGTCCCTCTCCAACTAGAAGACTGCAATGTTGTAATGAAGCCCACAATCTTGTCAAAGGTAGGCCACGAGTGTCTGTATATTTCTTACGCTTATCAACCGTGAGGATGCGTTCCACCTGGCTTCTGAAAGATCTGATGCCCTTCTGGGACTTTTTAAGGAAATAAGCCATAAAAGTTGTACTCATTTGCTCTATGTGCACCCACTCTCCCACTTTCATTCTGTCTCCTATTAGCAATCTTATAGAATTGAGATTTATTAATACTAGGGAAAATGGGGCATTCTAGAAAGACATGGAAGATGAGTTTTCTCAAATCGACATTTATGCATGTCTGAAATATTGACTGAGTTTCTTCAACACATGCCAGTCACTGTTCTAAGACCCTTGATATTGGATCTTTTCAGTAGCATTTATTTTATGAGAAATGTAGAATTATTAGACTGATTTTTCAAATGGTGATAAACTTTAGGAACACTTTTTGACTTGTCTGGGTTTATGTCACCTGTTAGTGGCAGAACTGCAGTTTCACTATGAACAGCACAATTCCAACACTGAAGTCACTGTCGAGCAGCTACAGCCCCGCCAAGTAAGGAGACAGGATCCTGTCTGTATGTAGCTCATCGTGTCTAGCTGGGAAGATGGATATGTAAACAACTGTTGACCTGTGACATGAAGGATGGAGGGAGCTTTGAGAGCACATAGCCAGGGCATTCAGGTAGGGGCACTTAGGGTGAAACCTGGAAAATGATAGGAGGTCAGTTAGTAGGGAACACACAAATCTAAAAAAAGCATTAAAATGATGGGAGCAAAGAGGGAATATGCCTTATTCTCCAGCCACTTTCTTCATCTAAAGATACTGCTTTTTAAAATTTCTTGATAGATTCTAAAATGTCAAGAGCAATGGGTACAAATTAAGAGGAAAACGTTTCTTTGAAATAAAAATAGAACAGTTTTTCTTCTTCCTTCCTAAAGCAACTTCTGCTTATTTCCTCATTTCTTTCTTTTTCTAAGACTGGGACTCCTAAACTTTCTAAACTATTAATGATGGGTTTGGAAACATAATGCATGTCATCTTTTTCCTCACTGCAGGTTGCAAGCAAAGGGTAATGTCTGTAGAAAGTTATAAAATTGCAAAAATGAGAATCAGCATCAAATTACCATATTGCCCTTAAATATCATGCTGCTTCCGTTATTCTAAAGCAGGTGAATGTTGGATACAGATGCAGCTCGAAGCCATTATTCTAACCCACACTGTTAGTACATAGATTTCATTTGCAGAAAGTCACTGTGTTCCATCATGCTTGGAAACCTAGAACATGCTCTGCATTCGCTCGGTGGAAATTGCGTTTACATTTTAACGGCATGCAGTGCACTGAGGAGTTGGGTCCTGGGCACATCCTTACACATATGAATAAATAATGTTAAAGCTAATAAGATCTCTGAGAGAAAATGATGATTGTCTTTAATCACTAACCTTAAGCAGCAGCGAACCATATTATCAAACACCTTCATTTCTTATAAAACTATCTATCACACACAATATAGACCTGATGAAAAAGAAGGTGGAAGTAATCAGGACAGAATGCCAATTACCTCATTACTTGTCATAGCACATTGTAACTGGAAATTGCTTCTTTCAGGTTCTGTTTGCTCAGGCAATTACAATAAACTCTCTGCTTGACATGTTGTTTGCACAGATGTAGTGCATTAATAAACATGAGGGCTAATCTGAATTATTGAACCAGCCACAATAATTCCGACAAAGGATTTATAATAAGTCCAAGAAAGCTGAGGTATCATTGGAATTCCCTGTAAGCAACACTGACATACTTTATCACATGTAAAATCCTCAAATTTAATGTACAGTACTGGAATATGTCCCCTAGGTATTTTATATTTTCTGTGGCTCTAAGTCCTAAGGAACTGCCATCATGAAGGAGAATCAAGACTGCTAAGGTAAGTGGCAATATCACAGACTTAGAGGAAATTACTTTATTTGCTGCATAGCTTGCACATGTTGAGCTCTTTTTACCCTATTTTTTTTTTTACAAATCTAATTTTATTTAAAAAAAGAAACAAACCCTTCTGTGGTAGTTGTAAAACATTAAATGTTGGAAAGTATCATGGAAATGTACTGTTATCCAAAGAATGGAATGAAATATGTGTGAAATTCCTTTCCTGCTCATATTCCTAGAAAGGGCATCGTGTAAATTTAGAAAGCCTTGCTGAGAACAGTCTCCCATCATGGTCAAACATGAATAATCTTTCAGAGCAAAGCTCATAAAGTTTTCTTTACCTAAATTGAGTTCACTTAACTGAGTTCATTTTTCCTATAAATGTTTCTTATTTAAAGAAATCATTTTAATGTCAAAAATATATCCACTTGGAAAAACTGTGTGCCTCATCAATTTCTACCATACAGAGGCTGGATTTTAAAATAACTTTGCTTTTTCCCATGTGAATAATGAATAGAATTAGAAATAGAAATGTCTTCAGAAGAGAACTGGGTTCATTTAGCATAAGGATTTCATGGAGGGCGGGTGTTATTAATGCTATTGACAGTGATTGGGAGTATGTTTCTAGCCTTTGAAGTTCCAAGCAAGATACATTTGGCAAAGTCTCTCAAGACAGACTCTGGTGTTGTAAAAGGGACAAGATCCTGTCAGCGAATAACCATAGCAATTTCTACATTCTTGGGCAAAGCCATACTCACAGAATAGAGTACCATGAGGTTTCATAATTTCTTCCCACATTAAGGAAGTCTCACAACTTACTTCTTTCTCAGTTTCCTCCTATGTTCACTCTCCTTTTGAAACCATGTAATTAATTGCACTCTAATATTGGTGCAGTGGTTTGATTATAAATCTAAATTACAGTAGCAGCAAGAAGCCACTCAGTTGTAATATACCTATATAAAAAAGGAGACAAGTAACCATCGTGGAATCGCTTTCAAATGAAGAACACATATTGTTCCAACTCCAGGCATTGCTCAGATGTGCAGTGCACTCGGCAATAACACTGAAATTGTCAATTAATCTCAGAAAAAAATTGAGGATTAGTTTGTGCATGTTTTCCTTGAATTTTAACTTCTGAAAGCATAGAAATTAAGAAGTAAAACAAGCTTTTTTTTCGGTCTTAAAATGGTTTTGAGCTATAGTTAAATTTAAAATTAAAGTTTGCATGTAAGATTTCTCTTAATTCAAAGTCACAGATTCATATAAAAATGTAGACATTGTCATTGTCCTTTTCCTCCCTCTATTCCGCCTCTGCTTCTGGTCTCTCTGCCCCGACCCCCTCTCTCTCAGCATCTGGAGTCACTCCATTCCACCCCCAACTTCATGAACTGCTGCTTTGCTTCAACAGAAACTGCACTTTCTATGGCTTAAAAGAAAATGTGAATCAAGATATCTCAAACACTAATGGGATATATTAAAGCAATTTAATTATTTTAATCTCTTTCATATATCATGAAATTATGTAGAACAATTTCATTTAAGTGTTACTATCACTGTTGAGACTTCAATTGTGAATTGTTACACCAGCAAATATTGAAGAACATGAGTGCTAGTGAAGTTCTATGGCAGTGTATGCGAGTGAGGACCAGAATGACACCAGGAGGAAAATTTCCATCATAATCAACTTATTCATTCTGTAATAACCTCCTTAGGAATCATACTTCAAGATTATAATGTTCTGTGATTAGTTTCAGTCCAAAGTTAATGTTGTTCTTTGAGTTAGTGTTTGCTTTACTCAAGTTATAACACTCTCACATAGAGCAAGAATAATTTTAATTATAAAATAATTATTAAAATAAATTGAATAAAATAAATGAACAATAGGTTAAAGGAAGCTGAATTAGAACATTTAAATACTACATAGAGTAGGCCTTCTTTGAAAGACAAAATACGTATGAAAGTTAAAAGTAAGGAAAGTCAGGTTCCATGAAACAAAAAATACTTTTCAGTTAGTTTTAACCGCATAATTTCGTTGCATAATAAATTTTCTCTGTATTACATTTAACTTGTTAAAAGGCATGGGTGCATAGTTATCTGTACCTATGTATATGTTGGGGATAGTTGGTTTCTCCAATTATTTTTCAATGATTATGTTGTACACAAGTGAATATTCAAAATAAAAAATATAAACTATATGTATTTTCAATGTTATCATATCAATTGTAGACAAATCAAAACTTAGAAAAGTATGAATCTTCACCATTAACTAATTCAATTTAAGCATATGTATAATTGGAGTATGTTAATAAGATTATAAATAACAATATTTTTAGACAAAATATACAGTTTTAAAGGTGAGAGTCTTTCAAACTTTGAAAGGTTCTCACCTTTATATCAGATACAAACCTAGATATTTAATGCATATTTAGATTAATATTACATTAATGTCAATATTTCATATATTTTTTCTGATATATAAAATCATAGCATAAACTGACAGCAATAAAAATATAGCCATGTACTTCATAAAAGTAGGGTAGTGAATGAAATGCATGAGAAATAACATATTAGCTACAAACTAAAAAGATGTACTCTTATTCATTCTAGGTTACCTTAATCCCAATCATAATTATTGAATACAAGTGGAACCATTCATTTCCTACCAAATAAAGTAAATAGTAATCTGCTCTGGATCATTTGCTTTGCGTTCAGTTATTATTGGAAACTTGTGTGAGAAACTTTAAGAGATAACAGTGTCAGCAAATTCATATAATCATGTACATGTAGGCATATCATATGTAATGGTTTCATATAAAGGTCTCCACAAAATATGTATACCCACATACAAATGTATATGTACCTATATGATGTCAGTTTAACTCAGTAGTATTTATTTTTTAAAAAATTTTCATTGTAATTTAGATTATTTAAAAAAAAAACAATTTTATTTTTGACTAGGGATTGTTCAGAGTTAGGAGAATACTTTAGATATAAAATGTTATTATTTTAGGGCACTTATTAAACAGTCAAAATCTGTAAATTTACTGTAAAACAGTCAAGTGATCATTTTTAACTTGTAAAATATTGCAATTGCAGAGGGTGTACAATGAGCTGGGAGCAGGAATGGACCACATGTGAAGTCTTAAGAGCAATAGATAAAGCTACTACAGCCCCAGTGCAATACCACTGTCTTCACAATTTTTTTATTTCCATTAATTTTTAAATTGCTTTTTCTCACTAGAAACTAATGATTTATCCAACTGAAACGTAAAATTGACATATTTTAGCCATTTCCATTTTCAACTCCTTTTTTTATTCCAGGTTTGATTAACCCCCATATATAAACTTAACAGCACTAACACATGGGGCATTGAGTATACATATATGGAAAGGGAAATATAAATTATATTCCAAAAATTTAAAGAATGTATTAATTAAGTTTTGACATAACAGAAGTTTATGGAAATTAAACATGTTAGAGGGTTACAAATCATTTCTAAGATTTTTTTCATAGTATGTTTTCAGAAGTTTCTTTACATTACTATCAGATATTGTTGGAAGCAATGAAAAAAATAAAAGCTACAAATAGTAATTTGTCACATATTTGTAGCTAGGATACTGTTTCAATTGCATTTTAATAATTATCAGCAAACAGAATCTCAGACTTCAAAGTAAATAATCATCAGAAAATCCACCAAGGTTAAAAGAATAGTCCTTGAATTTCTAATTCCACAGAGATAAATTATGAATCATTTTTGTAAACTTTCCCTCATAGTTGCTTATTCAAATTCAAAAATTAGAGAACTCTCCAATCTTTATAAAAATGACATATATCCACAGTAAGTTCATTAAAAATACCTATTGGTTACATGTTAGTGAATATCTGTAGTCTTATCAGTTCTTCCCAATTATATTGTGTGTATTCTTTACTGTTATGGTCTGTATTTGAAAAGGTTTTGAAGTGTCATTCTGTGGCAAAATCCTCTGAGTTTAAACATGACATCAGCAAGCCATGATGAAGCCCTTTATACTTCACTATAAATCTACTTCTTTCGTAGGAGAGATTAGCAAGTGAAATTGGTAGACATAATTTTAACCACATAATTCCCTGTTCCATAATAAGTTTTCTCTGTATTATATTTAACTTATTGAAAGTTGCTTTACTGAGCATATCAACATGATAACATTGAATGTTATGTTTGGATCCTTCATCCTTAAAAATGGATGATGTTGGTCACATGGGTGTCACACTTTTTTGGGATGCTCTACTCAGAACTCTTTTCCAGTTCTGTAACAATTTTCACAATCCATATACTCCCAGGAAAGCAAAGTAACTTGCTACAAAATCAGAATCTAGCAGCTTTTACATATCTTTAAGAAGTTTTTTTTTTTAAGGCATTCTTTTCCTATTACAGAAACACTCTAAGTAGCCTTTGAAATACTTATAGACTCTTCCTATTTTTGTTCATCCAAAGGGGTGGGTGTATGGTACTCCTAGAGAGGTGAAAGGGTCTGAACATGAGAGTTTCTTCATCTAAGAACTCCATTTACTCCTATGTGAGAAGGTAGGAAACACAAAGAGAGCAGTAGAAATCAATGAGCTTTTGCATTTCCTGGGGATGGTAAAAGACTACTAAATCAGACTGTGGGTTGCTAGACCCCTGCTGGGAAAACTGAAGCTGAAAAAAAGTAAGGAACCCTGTGAGGAGCTGTCAAGACCATGGAGGGAGTAGCATGGAATTATTGACTGGGAGCTTTTAGGAAGTGATTTAGAAAAAGTTGGTTGCCTTCACTCTAGCAAGAAAAACTCAATACTGGAGAACTTGGAACACTGAAACCAGAAAACTTGCTGTGGGAAGAGGCAAGTAAAAAGATTCACCACTCTATGAAACCCTCTCTCAAGGACACCACTCTGGGAGGGGCAATTACTGAACTGCTTAAATGTCAGTCGTCCACCTGAGTTGAGTTAGCAAGTTTTACCAACAAAATATTCGAGATCGCTGATGTTTGTCTGGTTTTGGAGGCCATTTTAAACTAAAACTCTTTAAAATATCCATTTATAAAGGTTATTTTAATCACAAGAAAGCACAGCAGAGAAGAATGGGAAAATGTTTGCATAAGTGGCAGCTCTTTCAATGTTAGACCATGCTCATTTTTTTCTCTATCAATTTTCCTAAGTTTCATTCTTAAAAACAAGTTCACAAAAAAAAATAATAATAACTTCTGAAGCTACGAAAAATCATGAACCTTATCCCCAGTCTGTTCTCCCATTTGAGAATACCACTCACCTCTGACAATTGTGTCCGCGTGCATCTACATTTAAGTGTAAAACCCATGGATTTTTATTGTTTTATAAGTGATTTTTCATCACATTTTCTTTCTCTTTTTTCCCTTCTATACTTCAGTCATTAAAATCAGTAACAAGATTAGTTTATTTGAATCAGGATGGGAATAAAACAAAGCCTCTCTCAATCAAGAACACGTAAACTTTTGCAAGCAGAGAAACAGACACTCAAAATACTGTAAGAAGTAAGCTTACCTTTCGCTTGTTCTGTTCATCTTAATATTTCAAGTGCTACAGTGGCAGTGTCCTGCAAAGCTTCCCCACTTGGCAGAACTGCATGAACTGATACAGATTCAGAGAAAGCAAATAGGAGCTTTACCAACGAAAATGTGGAAAATCCAAGAATTAAAGTGCCGTTATTTCGATTTGAGTAGAGTACAGTCTATTTCTTAGAATATGTGACTCAGTGCATATTTCTTTGTCATTGTTTTGAGGTTCACTTAACCATAAAGAGGGAAGAGAGCTCAGTGAAGCATGGCTGGCTTGACAATAGGCTTTCTGCAGGTTAGCCAAATTTAACTGGCAAAAGCTCGCCCAAACCCTTTTGTCTGCTACATTTGCACCATAATGTCGGTCCTTCTTCGCATATTTCACAGATCAAGTCTGACCATTTATCCCCAAAGATGGAAAAAGTCATTTCTGGGTCTGTCTATAAAAGTTACTTTATAAAGTATTGTGCAATTCTATTACAAAAGCTACAAAAGGGGAAAGTGCACTTCACATGGCCACAATTAGGGCTTCTGTTTCCGCTCTCCTGCCCTTGTCAAAGCTTTGATTTAGTTTTCCTCGGTTTTGTCCAAGGGTCATTACAGATGTCTGCAGATGATTAGCATCTCCCCCACAGCCCCTCTCCAACTGGGTGATTAGCAAATTAAAACTTTGCATTCTTTTCTGTCTACTGAGACGTATTGGGAAAGATTAGCAAATGTGGTTAATTGTGGAGACCTAAGAGGGCATCAAAGTGTTTGTCTCAGAATTTTGGAAGCTAAATATTAAGTTAACAATTGGGAAGCCCATTATGTCACATACTCCAGTATTTAATGAAGCATTCAACTCTGAAACTTAGAAACAACTGTATCCTTGATGGGGGGGCTCCAGGAACATTTTGCATCCATGCCATACCTAAATGGTGCCAACCTGATCTGTTGAAAACTGGATTTGGTGTATACCATGAACAGTGTCAGGCACATTTGCAGCTCCATTTCAGAAACTGAAACCCCTACTCTCCATAAGGACTCAGTATAACTTTTAAAGCATTTACAACCTGTGAATTCGGGTAAATGCCAACCATAAATGAGGTATCCAGGAGAAATGATCCAGGAGAAGTTGAGTCTTCAGTTTCAAGCGGCAATTGAAATATCAGAAAAACATTCCTGGCTCCATCTTTGTTTTAGGAGAGCAAATGTTTGATTAGGTTAGCAGACGAAAGAGGGAAAAGCTTTGGCAGGCTTACCCCAACCATATAGGAGGTATAGAATCTACAGAGGGATTGGGCAAATGAGGCTCGAATGTCAGGCTTTCATTCAAAATAGACATCCTGCAAAACATATTTCTAAATGGTAACCACAGGAATGTATAACCAATTTTTTTTTGAAATGTGTTCCATCTCTTCTTCATTTTTCTTATCATTCTATGGTAATGAATCAATCATGTAGGCACAAATATCTCACAGAGATATTCTTTGGAAAACGAAAAGAGAGAAAGTCCTATGAAGCCACGCATTGAGTCAACTGTGAAATTAAAATTCCATTGCAGGCTATCCTAATTTCAGCCTTTCTTGTCAATACAGCTAATGAGTCTCAAATCATTGACAGTCAGATACTTCATGGACTGAAACCTTCTGTTTTGTGACATTGCCTCCTGGAGTAGCATGTAGAACAAAATGGGTTATCATTACCCTATGTCTCACTTCATCTTTCTACCAGGAAAGCATCCTCCCACTTCTAAAACAAAGAAGCCTATTGATAATTTCTGAAAGGCCAAGTTTGATAGCTGAGAACATCTGTGGTTGTCAGTTGTTGAGGAAAAGAAAAATAGTTTATAATGGTACATCTTAGCCTGTTGTGATTGGCTAGAACATATGATACAAAAATATCAACATAAATCAGTAGCCTCTAGACACCTTATAAACAAACAATTCCTATATCAATATATTGACTAAAAATAACTACCACCGCCTGCTGAGGTGAGCTAAGCACAATTCTTCGTTTCCAGGATATTCTGGGATCACAAAATACCGTGTAAATCAAATTTGTTAAATCAACCAGCAAGATATGAGTTATAAACAAGGATAGTATCCTGACAAACAGGACATTATTTTTAAGATGTTATTTCTTTTCTCACAAAGTTCAAGTTCTACAGCATTTCACAGAGGAATTCCAGTTTAGTGATAAGGATACATCATTAGTGGTATAATGTGCAAATGTAAACAATAATTACTGATTGAATGAAGGTAAACATTGCCATACTTTGCCAATGCTGACATTAGAAATAAATGCAATTTTCAGTAGTCTTAACACCCTCATTTGGCAAAAGTGAAAGGGTGTTCTTGCAAATAACTCTTGTATTATTTTACCCATGATTATTAGCATACATTCCCATTTTCCATTTCATGTTTTGTTTTTTATCAAGAAAGTGAGTATTCTCACTAAATGAGAAGAAGTACATGATCATCTCTTCTTGGCATGCAAATTATTATTTAATCAATCAATGGATATTTAAATTTTCCCTCAGGAGTAGATGGGGTCATTGCTAATTTTCCTTCACTTTTTCTTCCACATCTCACCAGTCCTAACTATAAGGAAGCTTTTCCATTCTTCACCAGCCTGCAAAGTTCTCTTTCTTTTCAGAATCCTCAGTACTTACTGCTTGAATCTCATTAGCTCTTCCCTTCTATACTATTTTGCTTTATTTCATATATATCACATACTCCTGCTAGAATTTCAGGGGATGTTTAGGCATTCCATATGTTTTCTGCTCCAATGCTAGGCATATGGGGCAACTGAAAATGTACTTGCTCAGTTAGGGCTTTTTTTCTGAGGTCTGATCTAAAGCTTGCTGTCTATAGATATTAAGGTAGAGAAGAAGATTATGAGCATTTTAGCTAGAGTCTAGAGTGCCATATAATTGACAAATATAATTTATGTTCCAAACATTTCATTTTATAGAAATTCTTTAAAAATCCTCTCAAATAAACTGGAAGACAGAGAGAATCCAGGGCTGACTCAGGCAAACTGGACATATAGTTGCCATAGATTATTTGAGCTCTACTGTAAGCTGTTTTATCTCCATTAACATATTTAGTATTCATTTTAGTCCTATGAGGAAAATACTATTATTATTCCCGCTTAACAGATGAGTGAACCCAGGCACAGAGGTGTGAAACAACTGGACCGTAGTCACATAGCTCATAAGTGGGGCGGTGATATTTAATGCTGACCCAGTTGACCCTATGTCTTATATTTAAAGTTGTCACAGAAACTTAGTCTTTTTATAGTCTTTCTCTGATAATGCATATGCATTTTCTAAAGAAGGAACTTCAGAAGTTTATGAATCAGAGAAAATATTTCTAAGAAATAACTGAAGAAAGTATTGCATAATATTGTTGCCTTGGAGCACTAAATGGAACTTTTATATATTTTTTCCCATAATAACTAATTGATTTTGACAAATTTTTATTGGACCTTTTTCAGAAAAAAGAATCAGTTTATGATCAATAAAAATGCTGGAAAATATAAGATGGTAGTGAGGTAGTTTTTTATTTTTATTTTTTTGAGATGGAGCCTTGCTCTGTCACCCAGGCTGGAGTGCAGTGGTGCGATCTCAGCTCACTGCAACCTCTCTGCCTCCTAGGTTCAAGCAATTCTCCTGCCTCAACCTCCCGAGTAGCTGGGATTACGGGCACCCACCACTATGCCCGGCTAATTTTTGTATTTTTAGTAAGGCGGGGTTTCACCATCCTGGCCAGGAGGTCTCAAATTCCTGACCTCATGTGATCCACCCGCCTTGGCCTCCCAAAGTGCTGGGATTACAGGTATGAGCCACCACGCCTGGCCCAGTAGTTTTTTAAAAATGATTTTACTCATAGTTTCCATAGTTTACTCCATAAATAATCCCATAGTTACCCCAGAGTTTATGTATTATTTCTACACCCTTGCACACACATGCATACACACATACACAAACACAAAAATCGTGAATCATTAGTAAATCCAATATGATGTCTTAAAGGTAATTCTAGAAGATCCTGTTATGAATTAAATGTTTGCCTTCCTCAAAATTTCTACGTAGAAATGTTTGCCATAATCCTCAATGTGATGGGATTTGGAGGTGGGACCTTTGGGGGGTGATTCGGTTTAGATGAGGTTGTGAGGGTGAGCCCCCTGTGATGGGATTAGCATCCATATCAGAAGAGGAAATCAGAGCTTGCTCTCTCTGTCATGTGAGCACCAGTGAGCATGTAGCTGTCTGCAAGCCAGGAAGAGTGGCCTTACCAGGAATCAAATCTGCGAGCACCTTTAGCTTGAGAAGTGTGAGAAACAGATGTCTCTTAAGTCCCCCCACTTTAAGGTATTTTGTTAAGGTAGCCAAGTCAGATAGACCCCTGCTACACTCAGAATAAATCTTATTTTCTCAGAGTCCTTGGCCAAGAGGCCATGTATGCTGGCCCACATCTCTTTCCCTTTGGGCTGAATTTACATTGGAATCTCTTGACTTTCTCATGTGAATAGGTTTCTGAAAGAGGCTGTAAGTTCTCAGGTTTTTTTTTTTTTTTTTCAGATAGGAAAGTCAGGAATGGCCTTGCTGAAGGGGGAGCATTTGAGTGGCCCAAACAAAATAAAATGTTCATATCTGGGATGAGAGCATCCTAGGCAAGGGAAAAAACAAAGGCAATTCCCCTGATGTGGGAAAGTGCTTGACATGTAGGAGGAATGGGAAAGTCAGTCTTGCTGAAAGGCAGCAGTGGTGGAAAATCAGGTAAGATCTCTAGGCAAGGACCAGAACTCATGGTCTGTGTAACCTGGGTTTCTGAGGCACAGGACAACTGGTATTTGGGCTGGGTAATTCTTTGTTATGGGAGGCTGTCTGTGAGGTGTATGGTCTTTAGCAGTCTTTCTGGCTTCTGTTCATTAGAAGACAGTAGTACTTCCTTCCTATATGACAGCCGAAATGGTCTCCAGGCATTTACATGTCCTCTGGGAGGCAAAATTGCCCCCAGTTGAGAATCACTATTTTAGATCATGAAAAAGGCTTTGTGTTTATTCTATGAGTTTTACCAAGTCCTTGGCCTTTGAGCTTTGAACAGGAGAGTTACAGGGCCTGATCAACATGAGGAGAACTCTGGCACGAGGATAAGAATGAATTCAGTGGACCAGTGGGGAGGCAATGGAAGAGATCCAGGTGAGACATGATCCAGGTGTGGCTTGGAGTGCCTTGGTCATCACTGACGGGATTTACTGATGTGAAGCATGAAGGCTGTGAAAGAAAGAGAGCTAGTGAAGAAGACTGAAATTTTTAGCCAGAGTTAATTGACAAGAATGAGAATGAGAATGCCATTGACTGAGAGGAGAAACCCTCAGTGCAAGTGGGGAAGTGGAGCAGGGGGTTAGTTTTGTGAGGTATGGGAATCAGTGTGGGGAGTGGTGCAGTTTGAAGGTGACAGCAATTCCATCATCCACATATTTGACATGTCCTTTAGATGTCCAAGTTGAGATGATGAATAGATGGTTGGATACACAACTTGAGGCTTCAAGGGAGTGATTACTGGTAGAAATAATACACTGAAAATCAGAATAGAGATGATATTTTAAAGTATGGTACCAGATTTAATCACCTAGGGTCCTGGTACCGAAAAGTGTGCAAGGAGCAGTGCAGGATGGTTAAATTTTTGTGAGAAAAATGCCAACATTTGGTATCTGTCAGCATCTGAGTATGAGGTTTGGTAGCTTACAGTTTGAACGTTAGATTGAACTGCATTCCTTTGAATGACATCATAGTCTTGTGAACTATGATGAGAAAGCAAGTACTATATGAAAATCAATGTGGAACAGGAAATGTGGGTGGACATATCCAATCAGATTGGGATATTAGGACGTATATTAGTTTCCTATGAGCACAGCAACAAATTGCTACAACTATTGTGACTTAAAACAACATAAAATTACCCTCCTTTGGCTCTGGAAATCGAAACTCTGAAATGATTTCACTGGGCTGCAATCAAGATGTGGGCAGGGCCATGTTCTTTCTGGAGGTTGTAGGGGAGAACCCATTTTCTCCCCTTTTCCATTTTCTACAGCTATATCCCTTGCATTCCTGGCTCATGAACTCTTCCTCCATCCATCTTCCAAACCAGCAGCATGATATCTTCAAAATCTCTCATTTTCCATCTTCATGTCACCACCTGTCTCCTTTGACCCTCTTTCCACCTTCCTCTAAGAACCGCTGTGATTATGGTGGTTTATCCAGGTAATATAGGAAATCTCCCTACATTAAGATCCTTAAATTATTCATGTCTGTAAAGCCTCTTTTGCCATATAAGGTAAAAGATCTGGGGATTTGAATTTGGATATCTTTGGGGCCATAATTCAGCCTACTACAGAGTGTAAATACCTAGTAAGGCATTTGACCTAACAATCTAATAAATAGGAGTTAGGTATTTCCTTTGGCCTTGGGGTGATCTGAAAACCATTTGAAAAATGAAAGGTGCCATGAACTGTGAAAGTTTTGTAACTTCCGACCTACGAAATAATGTGGTTAGAGACCCAAAGATTTCCAAATACTGAGTAGCAGAACTTTAATCTTTAGATTTTGAGAAGAGATGAAGGATTTGGCAAAGAAAGAACAGAAAAGAATAACTAAAGATGTAGGAGAAAAACAAAGAAAGCACGAAATTTCAGAATGCAAGTGAAAAAAGTGATTCAAGAGTGAGGAAAAAATAAAATTTATCTAATATCACGTATAGTATAAGACCAGGAGTGAGATGATGCTCAGACATAATTGGGGTGCCATATGTAAATACGAACACATTTTAATGATTAAGTGTTCAATTTAATATAGTGAAAAATCATTCAAGCTAGGCTTCAGGAAAATAGTTGTCACCCGAGTAATGTATTTATAGCAGAAGTTCCTACTTCTCTCTCTCTCTCTCTCTACCTCTCTATTTATCTGTCTTGTATTAGTGTACCAATGCCATAAAATCAGAGGTACGTAACTAAAGAAAATAATTATTGATGAATCACTCTGGAGATACTTGTAATTCAAATTTGGGCATAGCAGAAGGACATTTCACCAACAACCAGGGCTATTCACATAGAGGCACTTGTCCTGTGTCTAGCTGGTTTTTAACTCACCCCAAGTTAGTCTGGAAAACACTGTCAGTATTGGCAAAGAAACACAGTCAGCATGTAATTGATTTGATTAATAATTCATAGGTTCATTCATTCAACAAACATTTACATAGCTCCCACCATCTCGGGCAACATGCTGAGGACTTAACAATGCCAGGCAACAGAACCCAAGACTGGCCACCCTCTGCTGACAGGTGTATCATGGGCAGGGCAGCATGCAGAAAGAATGGGCCACAGAAAGAATGCTACGTGTGAGGTAGCAAAATTACACAATCTTGCTTTGCACTTTCAAATCCTACCCTTTTTTTACATATGATTTTTTTTCAGTGTATTGTATTTACTCATAAAAATATATATCCACATTATGCTATCAGGAGCTTCATAAAAAAAAAAAAATTGAAATGCCTTTCCCTGTAATCACCTCCAACAGATTCCAGCAG
Source organism: Cheracebus regulus (assembly GCA_963574635.1). Lineage (NCBI taxonomy): Eukaryota > Metazoa > Chordata > Mammalia > Primates > Pitheciidae > Cheracebus > Cheracebus regulus. Next base: position 28,668 of record CAUYQU010077417.1, read on the forward strand.
AATGTCAAATGAGCAGAGTGAAATATTCGTTACATACCACCCAGTCCACCGACCTCAGTGAGACATTTGTTTCAGTATCCAGGTGGAACAACTGAAATGCCTGCATTACCGAGCAGTGGCCAGGTAAAATTCAAGTGAAGCTCACTTTCTTTAAAAAAAATGGATGTTTGTTACCCTTGTTATTTTTTTGATTCTTTTTTAGTTGGGGGAACAGATACTCATTTATGTTTATAAGCACCCTTTCTTCCCTAACTCAGCCTTTTCAGAGTGATTTTTAGTATGTGCTACGGTTAGATCTATTTTTCTAAAGACAGAAGCAATATGTAATATTCCCTGTTCCTGTATTAATATTGTATTACTTTGCAGTTTGGACTGAGGGTATTGAAAGAAAAATGATCTGTTTTGAGCTGAAGTTAGTAAACTCTCTATGAAGTACACAATGTAAGCCTAAACCATTACTATAGACTAATTCAATTTTTTATTATTAATATTATCAGCCTATTGAAAAAATCCTACTCTTACTTTTAATATATTCATTTAAAATGTCTCCAGGAACCTTGTAACCATAGGAAACTGTAGCAGATCCAAACAGAAAGATGTTAACCAAGTAGCTCTTCTTAAAAACAATAAGGGTGTACTGTAGTAAACCCCAAAGACAAGAGGCTTAAAGAAAAGAGGTTTCCATTTCACGTTGCATAATTCCTTCCTGGGTAAGAGGAACTACTTGCCAATTGCTTTCCCCAGCCCTCTCTTCATTTAAGGATTCATTAAGTTTCCGTTTGGCCTTGCCCCAGCCTCTCTTGTACTGCCTTTGGCCAATAACCATTCATCAAGCGTTTGTTTGCCATGAGCCTATGAAACAGGATCGTACGCCCAAGTGGAATCAGAAGCATTTCACCTAAGAATTGGGAAGAATTTCATTTCTGTTTGAAAATAGGCTTTTCCAGGGCAGTTTCACTGCTCATCTATCATTATGGAATTAAACAATCCTTGCTCTCTCTGATTCTGTCAAGCAGTGCTCCTAGGTTTAATTTCTCAGATAAAATACAGGACACTCAGTTAAAATGAAATATCAGATCAACAGTGAATACCTTTTTAAGCATAAGTATGTCCCAAGTATTAAATGGGACATACTTGTACTAACAAAATAAAAATCCATTCTTTGTCTGGAATTTAAATGTAAGTGAGCATGCTGTATCTGTTTGCTAAATCTGGCAATTCTATCGTAAAGGCCATTAGAATAGTAACCTCCTGGATAGATGTGCTTTAGTGCACTGCCAAATGGCCAAGACGACAGTATTTACTACCCATCTTTTCAGAAAGTCAGGAAGGAGGCCAAATGTAATGACAGCTGTTTAGCAAGAAATGATCCTGAGATTCCAGCCTTGCAGAAGAAGGCTATCAGCTTTTCTCCTGTTAAAACTGAAGACTCCAGAGTCTTATAACTTAACATGCAACACAGGATTGTATAATCTTTATTCTCAATCAACAACAAAATCTAAAGTCAAATCTAATGCTTTTTAAGATACATAGATTCACAGCTAGTGTTAACACACGTAATGACAAAATAGTAATACATATTGTTTAAACAATTGTACATTGCATTAATTTTAGAATTAAGAAAATAGACTCTGCAAGGGAAAAAGACTTAGATACTATTTGATATGTTTTGTGCTTTACTTGCTGTGGCACATTAGGCCAGTTATTTTTACTGCCTGAGTGAGCCTCAGTTTTCACATTTGTAAATTGGAGACAATATCCTATATGGCAGGGTCCTTGTGAGGATTACAAATTGGCTAAGTGAAAGACTTAGTAGAGCACCAGGAATCTAGTAATAAATCATTCAGTGATAAACATAATTGTTTTTAGAGGCATGGATTAGGTATATCACCTGGTGAAATTATTAATCATCTTATCATTGTTAAGGAAACACACCAGGATCAAACTTCAAATAAAACAATGAAGTTGTTTAAGTGTAACACCACAGATATTTTAATAATCTTAAAATATTTTGGTTAAAGAATCAATGAAATACAGAGGCAAAAGCCAGATAATGCACTACTCAAGGACAAAATGTGAAAGTTCATAATTCTATATGTTAACAAATATATTTTATAACCATAGTACTATTGCAGTCCCTCTACTGCTGGATATTTCTGCCCAGGTATACAGAACTTCACAAGGTTCATATGTAAAAGTTAGGAGCAGAGTTAAACATAGTTATTATGTTATCCTAGTTATATATAATAACATAGTTATTATGTTACCATAAAATATGTTTTATAGTTTAGGATCTTACTGGCATCATATAGAGAATTAACAAGTTGTCATCAAGAGCTGTATGCAGCCCCATAGTTCCTCCTTTTTATAATTTATTTATTTTTGTTTTTATGTGACATGCAGTTGCTTAGTGCCAAACATATATTGGGCACTATGTGAAGTCCACATCTAGAATGGAATGCTAAATTAGCAAGGCCACAGACCACATCAAAGTTGTACACTGCTGGCTCCTTCAGTCCTTTCTCTAGTGCTTGACTCGCTAGTTTACCCACTCTTGTCAGAATTCTTTACTCTTTCACATTCTCTTCCTCCAAATGCCTAATCCTGGATCAACAGACACATGTCCTAGTCTACGCCTTGACTCATGACACTGAGAGCAATTGGAGCAAATCATGCAACTCTGCAGTTTCATAGCAAGATGTTTTTAGGATCTTCAACCAGGTATAAAAATCAGTATTCCTTTTAATGGTCCTAGTGAGGTCTTTCTTCATAGTGGGTAAGTTTGCCTTGGCTAAGTCTGGTTTGTTTAAGTCTTCCTCACTGTACTGCAGCCACCTGGTCTACCTCTAACCTCTGGGTCAACATTCTAGGCAAACGAAAGCAAACATTGGTCTTGATACATAAACATGCTTTTCCATATTTATTTATCTGTTGATTTTCCCAAACAGCTTGATTGGGTATAGGTGTATTATGACGCTGCTTTTAAGACCTTTATTTTATTTACTATCATGTTTATTTAGTCTTTCTCCTTTTGAAGACTGTGTCTTGGATTTCTTTCTTGTATAGACATAAGGCATTCAGCAAGGTGTTAGAATCATAATTTGAAAGTACTCAGATCATCATTTTGCATTTACCTATTAACTACATTAATGGATTATGCTTGTTATATTATACTATATTAACTACAAATTATATTAATTGAATGTATTTGTTACATTAATACTATGTGAAGATAATACATATATCTATCTTCTCCGATGTTTATAGTGCCATTATGCATTTTAATTTCTCTCTTTCTTTAACTCTCTTTTCATTTACCAATTGTGAGAAGAAATTGATAATAAGATTTACTTGAATGCCTTTTTGGATAGAAAGGATGTTAACATATTGATTTCCTTCAGAACTTAAGTTACAGAAGTCAGGCAGTTGCCACAAAGCAGAGTCATGGTTTGCATCAGAAGGAGAATATTTGAATCTTGATTCTAACAGTTTCGACTGTGTGAGACTACGGGCAAGTTAGTTAGCTTTTCTGACTCTCAAGTTGCTGATCTGAGATAAGAATAATATATCCTTCAGAGACCTATTGGAATAATTCATGAAATAATCCATTTGAGAACCACTGGCATAGATCTTGTACTCAATAAATGCAAGTTTATTTTCCTCTTTGTTCATTCTTAATAAAATCTTATGCTTTGACACAAAATCTATCTTATATTGATAATTATGACTTACAAAGGATTTATGTAAAATAATTTTAAAATAATGAGCTATGACACTATTAAAAAGCAAATTTTAAATAGTTACATATCATTTAAAATTTTGTTCTTATTTCAAATATATATGTCTTACATAAATAAAGTTCAAATAATTGAAAAAAGATGCTTCTTTTCCAATATAGATACAAAAGTGGTTATAGTGTCATTATGTTTTGATGTGTTACATGGATTCTTTAAAAAAAAAAATTGTGTGAGGAGTGGATACCAATATTCTTTGCCTTTAAAGTAAAGAAGTAAAATATGTTACTTTACATTAACTCCATGGATAAGATTAATCATCCAAAAGCAGTGACTCTGTTCACATTTCTTCCCTCCTTTTTCCTTGTCAACATTTCCCAGTTAACCCGAGATGCGTTGGCAATCCTACGGGCTTGAAAGCTAAGTAGAAACAGGTGAATAGGAGAGAATCCTGTATTTAGGTTTAGGAAAGCAAGTTTGTAAACTGCAGTTCCTAAATAGGATGCAAATCTTACAAGAATCAACAAAAAGTTTGCAAATGCACAGGCACAAAATTCGCAGAGTACTATAGAGCTACCCACACTGTGAGAACCCTTATTTGTTTCATACGTTTATTCAACACGTATTTATTGAACTACTCTTGTGTCTCATCCTATGTAACTATGGCATAGGTATCTTACCATATAGTTGTTAAAAATTAGATTAAAATGTAGAGGTAAGAAGTTTTTGAGACTATTCAAAATAAATCTACAGGTTAGTGTTTATTGAATTTTTTCCTTTAAAATAGCTAGAAAATACGTTGAAATGAATTTTCAAAGCATATCGTCTGTGTTTGGCCCATTGTTCGTTTCAGACTGTCTTAAATGAAAGCTACAGGATGTGTTAACACTCTTCCTGAGATTTTTACTTATCCTTTACAAAGAACTTCAGATTTACAAACTACAGTTGTTACTGAAAAAGTCAATTTTTATTAACTTTGTAGACCAACTTGTAGCCAAAATCATTTTCTGATGTATGCTATAATCGTATTCCTATTCATGAATAATTTAAAGTTTGATTTGTTCTAGTTCATTCCATTTGCATTTGTAGTTTTTTTTTTTCTCCCTTTGTGGATGAAAATATTTCACTCTCACCAGATAGTAAAGTAAAAACTGAATATTTAGGATTTCTGAATTGAGCATATAATTTGAAACTAGAACAGCTAATAAAATTATGTAGCTGTATTACTCTATAATTTATTCCTGAAGTATTTCTTCACTAAGTTCTATCTAAGTTATTTTTCAGCTGGAATAATCTACCCCTTGCCTACATAATCTCTTCCATGCCCTGTTCACTCCATTATCTTCTATTCATTTTCCTCTTTTTAAAATAATGGAGATTAACCATACCGCATGCACAATATTTGTGTATGTAAGAAAGCAGGAGGCTGGGCAGGGTGGCTCACACCTGTAACCCCAGCACTCTGGGAAGCCGGGGTGGGCAGATCTCCTGTGATCGGGAATTTGAGACCAGCCTGACCAACATGGAGAAACCCTGTCTCTACTAAAAATACAAAAATAGCTGGTGGCAGATGCCTGTAATCCCAGCTACTTGGGAGCTGAGGCAGGAGAATTGCCTGAACCCAGGAGGCGGAGGTTTCAGTGAGCCCAGATTGTGCAACTGCACTCTAGCCTAGAGTGAAACTCCATAAAAGGAAAGAGAGAGAGAGAGAGAGAGAGAGAGAGAGAGAGAGAGAGAGAGAGAGAGAGGAAGAAAGGAAGAAGGAAGGAAGGAAGGAAGGAAGGAAGGAAGGAAGGAAGGAAGGAAGGAAGGAAGGAAGGAAGGCAGGCAGGCGGGTGGGCAGCCAGCCAGGCAGGCAAAGAAAGGACATCATACCCAAGATTCCACTCCTTAACTCAAAGTTAAAAGTTTGTGACACATTCTGTGCCTCCCCAATTCTACCTCTTCCCTCCCCATTACAAG
>CAUYQU010077418.1:0-22001 GCA_963574635.1 Cheracebus regulus
TATAAAAGAGAGAACGCATGTTTGATTGTGTGTGAGAATTCCTTCTTAACCCGGGAGCATATCTTCAGGGCAACTTCAGGTTAAAAATTTAAATTCAGGCCAGGCATGGTGGCTCACACCTGTAATCCCAGCACTTTGGGACGCCGAGGCAGGGGGGATCACCCAAGGTCGGGAGGTCGAGACTAGCCTGACCAACATGGAGAAACTCCGCCTCTTCTAAAATACAAAATTAGCTGGGCACGGTGGCACATACCTGTAATCCCAGCTACTCAGGAGGCTGAGGCAGGAGAATCGCTTGAACTTGGGAAGTGGAGGTTGTGGTGAGCTGAGATCATGCCATTGCACTCCAGCCTGGGCAACAAGACTGAAATTCCATCTCAAAAAACCAAAAAACAATTTAAATTCAAAAACAAAAAGAACTCCTTCCTAACAGGAACACTGGGAAGAGCTAAGGAAAGAATGTTCATGGGAATGCAAATGGTACCACTTGTCTCCTTATCCTATAAGTATTTACTAAGTGCCCCAGACAAGTCCCCATCTGAAATCAGAGCTGGGTGGGAGACAGGACCTGTGGTTTCTAAGGGCTCTCTCCACTTCCCCAGGCGTTGGGCCTATGGACTCTAAAGCTGGGGTGCCCAGCCAGAACCTGGAGCCCTGGGGTCCATAGAGAATGTAGGCTTTAGTGGTGATGGCTTATATGAGCTACAAGTGGCTGAGCCTCCTGGGCTTCTCACCCCCACACCCACCCCTAGCTGAGGAACAAGCCCCAGGAGGCTATGAGAGAGAAGGAGGTGAAAAACAGAGCCATCTGGCTGGTCCTGAATTATTAAACACAGAGGAGGAGGTATAGCCAAGGCCCTGGGGGAATCAAGTGCAGCTGCTCTCAGAGTTGGAGAGGGGAACCTTTTGCAGACCCAAGGGATCCAGAGGTTGGAATGTGACCTTCTGTGCCAGCTGGGCCCCAAGTCCCAGGGACCCCTCCTGTACACCTGACAGGTGCTCCCTCCTCTCCGGGCCACTAGGGAGCAAAAAACAAACTATGACTTCATCCCCTGACTTTTTACTCTTCAAAATACTTATGAACCCAAGTTCTTCACTTCTTCCTTTTGGGCATTTTGTTGGAAGGATAAACCAAGGTCAGGTGAGATCAGACAATTCGGCCAAGGTTATAGGGCTACCAGATAGGAGGTCAGGATGTATACCAGGTCTCCATCTCTAATGCTGCCATGGGGTCCCCTCTCCGAGAATTCCAAGTCACCCATGGCTGAGCCTAAGCCTGGGAAGAACACCTGCTATATTTCTCTCTAATTTGCCCTCTGCCTCCATCTTTCTTGATTCTGGCCCCCACTAGCACTCCCTGGGCATCAGACAGCCTTCTAATTGGTCTCCATTCTTCCAGTTTGGTTCCCCAGAAATCCTCTTTCTAGAAACCATTAGAGGACATCTTCCCAAAGCAGATCAGACTGTATTTGCCAGCTCCCCAGAATGTCCCTGGAGGCCATAGTGCCCTGCCTACAGCCTCTCCAGGTCCTCCCTCACTCCATCATTCTTGCTGTTCCCAACTCCCTGCTATTCCCTGCTGTTCCCTGTTGGCTGCCCTCAGCTCCAAAGCTCTCAAGAGCAGTATGTGCCTCTTACACCTCTGCCCCAAAAGCTGCAGAAGTTGGTAACTGTTGCCTAAGGCATTTGCTCAAGTACTCAAGTTCACCCCTGCTGTCCTCCTGTGGAAAAGCCCTTTCCAACCAGGTCCACCTGGAAAACTCCCAAAGTGTCTATTAAAACTCAGCTTACACAGAAGACATCCTGAGAAGCCCTCTGAGACCCTCTGGGCAAAGCTGAGTGCGAGAGCACCTCAGCCCCAGCTCCCACCACGCCCCATTCCCACTGTCTGTCCCCAAACCATGAAGCTCAGGGCAGTGCCTGCATCTGCTTCATTTCTGCATCTTCAGGGCCAAGCCCAAAGCTAGGTGCTCTACATGTCTCTGTAAATACTTAGGGGAGGCACAGCTGTGGGGGCAGAGGTCAGCATCTGGGCAGGGAGAAGGTCAACCAAGGATATCACAGGCTGAAGAGCCCATGTGTTTCCAGTCAGAGAGGAGGAGCTCACAAGCTTGGGACCTTTTCTGGGGGCTCTTCCAAGGGGCCATCTGAAAGGCAGTGAGTCAACCAGCCACCTCCCATGTGACTCAGCCCCTGCCCCTTTCCATAGCAGCACTGAGCCACTTAGCCTGAATTTGGTAAAAGGTCTCAGATGTGGGTCAGAGGGCCCAGAGAAGGTCAGGGAGGAACCTGCCTGGGAAGCCAGATGCCCACAAGGCTCTGTGACTTCCAGGGCTGGGTCTGCACTCTCTTCAGTCAAGGGCACTATCCCAGATTTACCGCCCTGGCCCTTTGGCACCCGGCCACACATACCCATTAATACCCCCAGAAGGGTGGAGGCCCACTTCTCCCCCAGAACGAGCTTGATTGATATAGTTTTCAAGGGTTTCTCCAAGTCCTGTCAGTGCTCCCTTTTCCGCAAGCTAGTATTCTAGTATTCTGGAAACCCTGTGCCTGTTAAGCAGTCACTCCCTATTCCTCCCTCCCACAGCTCCTGGCCACCAACTGTCTGCATCCTGGCTGTATGAACTTGTCTATTCTGGATGTTTCATAGCTACAGAATCAGACATTCACCAGATGCTGGGCCCTTTCTTAGGCACTGCTTTGTCCCTCCTGCGCTCCAAGCACACCATGTGCTTCCTGCCTTGTGGCTGATCAGGCCAGTCCTGTGTGCAGCCTGAGTGGAGCTCCCAGCCTCCCACTGTCCAGAAGAGAAACTCAGATAGATGGTATGAATACTATCAGTCAAACTCATTCTGGGGGAGAAGTGGGCTTCCACCCTTCTGGGGGTATTAATGGGTATGTGTGGCCAGGTGCCGAAGGGCCAGGGCAGTAAATCTGGGATAGTGCCCTTGACTGAAGAGAGTGCAGACCCAGCCCTGAAAGCCACAGAGCCTTGTGGGCATCTGGCTTCCCAAGCAGGTTCCTCCCTGACCTTCTCTGGGCCCTCTGACCCACATCTGAGACCTTTTACCAAATTCAGGCTAAGTGGCTCAGTGCTGCTATGGAAAGGGGCAGGGGCTGAGTCACATGGGAGGTGGCTGGTTGACTCACTGCTTTTCAGATGGTCCTTTGGAAGAGCCCTCAGAAAAGGTCTCAAGCTTGTGAGCTCCTCCTCTCTGGAAACACATGAGCTCTTCAGCCTGAGAGATCCTTTTCCATTAGATGGAAAAAGTAAGGCCCAGCAAAGCGCAGAGAGTTGATCTACTCATCCATCCACCTATGCATCCCTCTACCCATGCACCCACCTATCCATCCACCCATGTAGCTACCGACCCATCCACCCATCCATGCATGTACCCACCTATCCATCCACTCATACATCCATCCATCATTTACACAAGGCAGAGCTGAGACTGGAGCCCAGAGCCTCTGCCTCTAAACCCAAAGTTCTCCACAACAGGTCACAGTTGACCTCTTTACACTCATGGTAGCTGTGAGAAACTTTCTGACCCTTTAAGGGGTAGACAGGAAGAGAGGCCTTGCTAGTTGAATGGGGAAGGATACCAGCGCTCATGAGAAGGCATGGTCTATGCCAGGTGCTTGCCCTAAGGCCAATCTTCATCAACAGCTCTGTGAGGACAGCTAACCCTAAGCCCCCTCTGCAGATGAGGAAACAGGAAACAAGCTCTGGAGAGGTCTGCTTACTTGCCTACCTTCTAAGGATGGTTAACCACTACAGCCACAACCCTGGCCCAGCCCTCTCCACTGTCCAAGAGCAGACCCTCTCACTGCACTATGACATGTCAGGCATAGCTCGGACAGGGTAGACACAAGGTATCCCCAGTGGACAAGAGGCTTGTTAGACCAAAGGCTCCATCCAAGGCAGGGCCAATGTGGTGGATGGTGGGAGTCATTGGTCATCAGAAGATGATGCATCTCACAGGAAATGGGAAAGAACTTGTACATTGGGGAGTCAGAAGAAAGGGGAAGCCTGGGGCCTTCAGGCCCTGACGAACCTACTGCATACAAGGGAGCTTCTGAAGGTTGTGGGGGAAGGTGACTGCCTCCCATTTCAACAAATCCAGGAAGACAGGTTGCTGAGTCCCCAGACTCCCTCCCAGACAGGCAGCTAGGTGGAAGGGAAAGTTTGTGGTCCAGCGCCTGCACTTCTCATCTCTCCGTCCTTAGATCTGATACTTGCAACTAAGCCTTGGTTTACTCATCTGTAAATGGAGGTGGTAATACATCCAGTAAGGGGGTTAGACAGTGTGGAGAGCACCCCACGCTATGCCTGGCAACCAAGATGTATTCTATCGCCCACAGGAATACTAAAAATATCTAACTGTTGGGCAATGCTGCTGGCTATAGGGCTCGGGAAATCCTGGAGGCGTCTGTGGACAGCATTGCCCACTTAGCTCCAGAAATCCCAGGGAAGGGACACTAAGGGGGATGTGACAGGGCAGAGGCTATTTACAATCAGCAAAAAAAAAGTACAGTGCTCTTGTTCTTGGGACCAGATGTGTCTAGGATTTCAGAATATGCTTAACTTCAGGCAGGTAAAGCTGCATATCTCAGCAGCATCCAATAAACAAATATGTTGTACTCTCTGCAGTGAAAGACGTGAATATAGAATACATAAAGTCTATAAATAGCCTCACTTGGACTATAAATAGCCTCACCTCAGTTCAGGCAAAATTTTGCTGCCAAATGAGTTACAAAAGAAGTGTCTGGTTTTCAGAGTGTGCTGGATTTTGGAACTGAGGACAAGTAATTGTGGATCTGCATGTCAATGTTTTCAGCACATACTGGTGTGAACCAACTGCATGTCTGCCCTGCTTCATCCCACTACCAATTCAGGGCAGAAGAGGGGTTACATGTGCTCTGCCCCTAAAACTCACAAGGCCCTGTGACCTTGGGGAACACAGTCCAAAGAAATGACTCACATACGAAAGCCAATGTGTACACACACACAAACGGCAATGCCTATAAATATATTTACAACGCAGGCCTGCAGGCACACAGGTCCACAAGGACACAGAGCCCAGCTCTACAGATGGAACCTGTGTTGCCCCAGGGCCCATTGACCCCTGCTCAGGCAAGGCTTGTGTTTCCAAGCCAGTGCCTGGGTAATCAAGGGTAGGCAGAAATGAGGAATAGGGCGGGGCTTGGTGGCTGAGAGCTTCCTAGTCTCTGCAGTGTGGAGGAGGGGCAGGTGTGCTAGACAGACCTGGCTCTGGTACCAGCACTGTCACTGCCCAGCTGGTGGCCTTAGATGGGTGGCCTTGGGCAGGTAGCCTGAGCCCCTGGCTGGGCTGCATTTCTTCACCTGCAAAGTCTGAGGAATACAGGCCTCTCCGGCTTGGTGAGGGACACAAGGAAGCCCTCAGGGCTTGGCACACAGCTAGTGCTTAGGAAGTGCTTGCTAACTCTGTTCTGCAACATTGCTTAAATGTATAATATTTAAAAGGCAGGGGGCTAAAATGAGTGGCCCCTTCAGTCCAAAAAATGTCTCCATCTCCCCCAGGGCTCTCTTGTCAGAATGCAGATGGGACCTTCTGGATGCTCTGGCTGCTAAGAGCAGCCCCCAAGAGAGCAGGCTCCAGGTCTGGAGAGAAAAGCCTAGAGCAAGCCCCTGGAGGAGGGGTCACAACATCGCAGACAGAACTCAGGCTTTGACATCAGAACGGGGGGCTCCGATTTCAGCTCCAGCCCTCACTTGATCTTGAGGAAGTTACCTAAACTCTCTGAGCCACAGTTCATTTTATAAGACTAGGTCCAATAACACATACACTCATAGGGTAGAAGAGGGAATAAATTAAGAGACAATGAATTTAAAGCACCCGGTACACAACACCCAAGCCAACAGCAGCAGCTGTTATTATCACTATATGATGATGGTGATGGTAATGCTGGGGATCGGCCCTGCTAAAGAACTGTGTCCCCATACTCAAAACAGTCAGGACTAAGAGAAATAACTCACTGATACCATTTTGTCACTATGCATTATTGCCATCCTTCCCAGGGTTAGGACCGTTGCTCACTGTCCTTTGGCCCTCCCAGTAACACCACCAGCAGGCGAACAGATGCACTCTCCCCAATCCAAATTGGAAAACGGAAGCCAAGAGAGCAACAGGGACTTGGTCAAGGTCATTATGGAAGTCAGTAACAGGGAAGGGATGAGAACTCCTGATTCTGGGCCCAGGGTGACATCAAACCAATCCCAACCAACACCCTGAGGCCTGCGGCCCACAGGAGCCTCTCAGCCACCACGGGACACAGGTGTGTGCAGGAGTGTCAAAACTGGGCTGGGGGGTTGCACGGAGCAGGGGACCTGAGGGGAGTAAGGAACTGAGTCATCTTTCAACTGGCCCAAGCCCATTGTGCACAGTCTGGCTCCTCTATCTTTGGCGGGGAGCCTGGGGCTATTTTGGGAAGCTCTGCACACAGCCTGCCACTTCCCTGCCAGGCTGACTGGGTTAAAAACAAAATGAGCCCAGCAACAGCCCTGTGTCAACAGGGTGGGAAGTAAGGAGGTACTGAACAGCCTCCTCAAATCCAACAGCAGGAATGGAAGAAAGTCAGGGAAGATTGTAGGGGTAAGCACATCACCCTCACTCTGCAAAAAAAAAGCTAGTTGGAAACAAATAACACAATGAATCAGAGGCAGCAGGACACAGGGAGAGACTAGCTGCATGAAGGTGAACGTGGGACCAGACCACATTCACCTTCAAGCCCTGTCTTTGAGCAAGTCCTACCTGCTTCAGGCCCCAGTGTACCTGTTTGTAGAATACCACTCACCTTTGAAGGTTGAGTGGGGTTAAATGAGGTGACAGTGAGGCACTGGGCCCCTGAAAAGTCCTCTGCCTGGGCCTGCCATACCCTGCTTACCCTTCACAGCCTTGCTCGGAGCCTCCTAGTGGGACAGCCAAGCTACAGCCCCCATTCTGCAGGCAATGATCACCCACAGCCTCTGGAGGCGCCTGGACTGCTGCATGAGGCCCTGTCCATCCTTGCGCAACTGCAGTGCTGAACCTGGAGCAGCTGCCTCATCGATCTGTGAGGTCAAGCCCAAGGGGCCACCCAGAAGGTTCTCCGAGAGCATCCAACAAACCAGAGGAAAGGGAGAAGAGGTCCCCCATGGTATCCAGGGCTCCCCATAGCCCTCTGGTCACTGTCATGGGGCAAGCAGCAGGACTCAGCTCATTCCTAGCTGCTGCTTTACAGGGGCAGAGGGAGAGCCACCTGGTGCCAGGGATGGAGAACAGGGCTCTGTCCAGAGCAGGTGCACAGCAGACACTGGAGACAGAATCAATGGGAAACCAACATGGCTGGCAGGAGAGGCAGGAGGATGCAGGACAGGAACACCCATTTATGGGGCACTTCCAAGGCACCAGGCTCTGTGGGAACAGCTAACGCACCTTGTCCCAGAAGATTATGTCTTTTTTTTTTTTTTGAGATGGAGTCTTGCTCTGTCCTGTCACCCAGGCTGTAGTGCAGTGGCACGATCTCGGGCTCACAGCATCCTCCGCCACCCGGGTTCAAGTGACTCCCCTGCCTCAGCCTCCTGAGTACTAGGACTACAGGTGCACGTCACCACGCCTGGCTAATTTTTTTTATTTTTATATTTTAGTAGAGACAGGCTTTCACCATGTGGGCCAGGATGGTCTTGATCTCCTGACCTCATGACCCACCTGCCTTGGCCTCCCAAAGTGCTGGCATTATAGGTATGAGCCCCCATGCCCAGCCGATTACGTCTTTTTGACAGGTGAAAGCAAGGACCCCAGGGAAGGGAAAGGATTTTGGCAAATTGGTGTGAGATTTACAAGAGGCCAGCCGGCTCAGAAGGGCTGTTTATTTGAAATGACGTATTGTAAAGCCTGTGGGTGTGAGGGTGAGGAGGCAGCTCTCCAAAAGGCACCCTGGGCCAGCCTGGGAGCCCGAGAGGACATCGTTCCAAGGCAATGTCTGTTGGTTCTCTCAGGGCAGGAGGATGGGCAGGAATAGATGGTAGTCAGGCAGCCACAGGGGCAGTGGTACCAGTGACACTCAGCACTTTCTGCCTTCAGAGGCACCCTCTGTCATCCTGGACAGCAGAGACTTCTAGAAGTCAGATGCAGGAAGTACTTCCCAGAGCAAGATTGTCTTTTATTAACCACTGGAGACATGTGGCAGAGACTCACCCAAGGTCTGCAGAAGGGCTAAGCCTTGTCCCTTGCTGTATCCAGCCCTGTGTGCATGTTTGTGTGTGGAGACAGATGTCAGCTTCACAGCTGAGGTGTCAGTCAGTGTGTCTAATCTGCGATGGGCCAGGGCAAAGAGATGAAAGCTCTTGCAGGTGCCAAGTCAAGTGCATGGCTGCTCCACCACGTGCCCAGTGACATGTCTGACAGGAGCTCAGAGAGCCAGGGCTGGACACAGGCAGAGAGCCCGGCCAGGAAGGAGGCCAAGTGTCAAGACCAAGCATGGGGAGAGCCCGACAAGGGGTAGAGAAGACTCAGCTGGGAAACAGATGGAGTGGGCTGGTGCAGGCAGGGGCAGAGGATGAGGGGCCATCACTGCGGATGCCCTAAAGACTGGGCATTGTGGATACTTCCCACAACCCGCAAACCCATGAGCCAGCCAAGAGCATGAGCAGGGGTCTGGCTATGTACGCCACCATCACCTCCACCGCCTTTGGGGAGTGAGCCCCTGACCTTGCCCCACAGCTGTTGGGGGTGGAGGCATGAACCTCTGAGACGAGCACAGACTGAGAGCTGGGAGATGGATGGACCCCTCTCTGCAATGCCCACCTGTGACAGGAGCTTACTCACCTCCTGGGATGTACTACAAGGTATTGCTATTATAGAAAATTCCTATACTGAGCAGAGTTTGCCCCCCTGGGACTCAACCTGGGGTCTTGATTGACTTTTTGGAGCCACATGCAGCCTTTCTCCTCCAGGACGCCTTAAAATACATGTCTAACTAGTACACACTCTCCACAGTGGCTGCCCACGGGGCCCCCTCCCCTGCTCTGGGCTCTCTGATTCTACTCATGGAGGCAAAGTTGCCCTTGCAGATGACAGAGCCTGAGGCTGCTAAAAGCCCTGGGTGTGTTTCCTGGGACCTGCTGTCAGGCCATACTTCCCGACAAGTGCAGCAGGCTTGCCCTTTATCTGGTGACATGCTGCCTGCGGGGTGCAGTGGGTTGAATAGTGCAGCCACCTCCCCAAATTTACATCTACCTAAAGCCTCAGAATGTGACCTTATTTGGAAATAGGGTCTTTGTGGATGTGATTAGTGAAGGATTTCGAGATGAAATCACATTGGATTGGGGATGGGCTCAAAATCCAATGACTGGTGTACCTATAAGAAGAGAAGACAGTCTACAGCCATGATCCTAGCACTTTGAAAGGCAGAGGCGGGCAGATCATCTGCAGTTAGGAGTTCAAGACCAGCCTGGACAACATGGTGAAATCCCATCTCTACCAAAAATACAAAAATTAGCTAGGCATGGTGGTGGGCACCTTTAATCCCAGCTACTTGGGAGGCTGAGGCAGGAAAATCGCTTGAACCCGGGTGGCGGAGGTTGTAGTGAGCCGAGATCACACCACTGCACTCCAGCCTGGTTGACAAGAGCGAAACTCCATCTCAAAAAAAAGAGAGGACACAGGAGACACAGAGGAGAAGGCCATGTGAAGGCAGAGGCAGAGACTGCAGTGATGCAGCCACAAGCCAAGGAACACTTGGGGCCACCAGAAGCTGCAAGAAGCAAGGAGTGATTCTCCTTGGAGCCATCAGAGGGAGTATGGCCCTCTTGATACCTTGATTTGAGATTTCTGGCCTCCAGAACTGTGAGAGAATAAACTTCTGCTGCTTAGGTCATGCAGTTTGTGGTCATTTGTGATGGGAGGCCCAGGAAACTAGCACATTGGGTTTGTGGCATTGGGAAATAGGACATACTCTGAGCTGACCACATGTAGGCCAGCTAGTGTCCCCCGCTCCGGGCACCCTGCAGGAGAAAAGCCAAGGGGCCTCCTGACTGGGAGGGTGACACTAGCGTCTGGGCAGGACTGAGCCAGCCTGTCACCAGGTTGTTAGCAGGGCTGCAGCCCAATTAGCTCAAGGAGCCAATGGTGAGAAGCCCATCTGCATCCAGGCTGTTAAGACACTTGAAGGGAAGTGGTCATGTGGTCCAGAGTGCACTGGCCTCCCCTGCCCAGCATCCCCACTTTCCCCATCTCCCCACATAATACCTGAACAGCTTTTTCTAGGCCCCCATGTCAGGTCAGGCCAGCTCAGCTTTGCTAAAAATCCTCGGGCACAGCCAGACGCAGTGGCTCATGCCTGTAATCCCAGCATTTTGGGAGGCTGAGATGGCTGATTCACTTGAGGTCAGGAGTTCGAGACTACCCTGGCCAACATGGTAAAATCCCATCTCTACCAAAATTACAAAAATTAGCTGGGCATAGTGGCACACACCTGTAATCCTGGCTATTCAGGAGGCTGAGGCAGGAGAATCACTTGAACCTGAGAGGCAGAGGTTGCAGTGAGTCAAGATTGCATCACTGCACTCCAGCCTGGGTGACAGAGCTACACTCTGACTTAAGAAAAAAAAAAAATCCTCAGGTGCACCAGCATGCAGACAGCCTTAAGAACTAACCCAGGGACTGCAGGTCTTTCAGATCAGAAATGCTTGAAGTGAGATCTGAGAAATACTTAACACCCAGAGGGACTTAGCATCCCCTACCTGTCTCCACTTTTGGAGACCCTCCCATAATGGGGAACTGAGGGAGTTGGCCAAGACTTTTGGAAGCTTCAGGACTAAGACCAAGGGTTTCTCTGAGATTCTGTAGAATTTGGGATCTCAGAGAACTCCAGCATTTGCAAACCCCAGGCACCTCCGTCATCCCAACACCATAGGCTCTGCCCACATCAAGGGACACGACCAGGACCATTGTAGGACTGATAATGTCAGAGCCAATATGGTTGAGTCTAGCTTTTCTCAAACTGAAGTACAGGGATAAGCTGCTTTAGAAACACCTAGTGAGCTTATTTAAAACACAGATTCCAGGGCCAGGTACAGTGGCTCACACCTATAATCCCAGCACTTCGGGAGGCTGAGGTGGGAGAATCACTTGAGACCAGGAGTTTGAGACCAGCCTGGGCAACATGGTGAGACCTCATCTATAAAAAAAATTTTAAAATTAGCCAGGAGTGGTGGATTATGCCTGTAGAACCAGCTACTCAGGGGATTGAGGCAGGAGGATGGCTTGAGCCCAGGAGGTTGCAGTGAGCTATGACTGTACCACCAAACTCCAGCCTGGACAACAGAGTAAGACCTTCTCTCTTAAAAAAAAATAAAAGGAAAAAAAAAAAAGGAAAAAAATGCAGATTTCTGTGCCTTGCTCCCAGACCTGCTAAATCAGAACCTCTGTGTGAGGGGCCCCAGAAGCTGTATTTTAAACACATCTCCTGAGGTTATCCGGAAGCTCTCCAGAGAATAACAAGGGCCCTAGTATAATCTCCCTTGTAGACAGATGGAGAGACTGGAGACAAGACAGGGATTGCTGCAGGCCACATAGCAAAGCCAAGGCCAGAGTCCACACCTCTCCTGGGCTTGCTGGGATCCCTACAGGCCTGGAATCAGATGGCCAGAGTCCTCTGTGCTCAAAGAGTCCTTCCCCCAGATGAAGCTTCCTTACCTTCCAGGCCCCTGGAAGCCTTCCCAAGCCCCATGGGCCAAGTCAGCTCCCTGGGCACCTTGCACCCTTTCCTTTCAGCCTTTATCAGACTGTACTATAGCTGCATGTTTGCCTTGGAGCTCAGGGCCCCAGCCTTATTCAAAGTTGTATCCCCAGGGCTCAGTCACAGCAGTTGCTTAATAAAGGTAAGTACCCAGCGAATATTTGTTAGATAAATGATCTTAATTCCAAACTCTGTTCCAGAATAGTCGTCTAACCTTGGGCAGGTGACTCAACTTCCTGGCCCCTTCACGGAACAGATTCTGGTCATCTGCCCTGACCGTTTCCCAAGGTCACAGTGAAAAGCCAGATGCAATGCACTCTGGAAGCTGCCTAGCAGCGGCCACACACCAGCTCTAAATCCAGGGCTCACACGACAAGCAGGGGCTCAATGAGTGACTGGCAAGGAGCTAAGAGTCCCCAGGGTGGCAAGACCCAGCCAGGAGAGTCTGGTGATAGACACAGTCCAGAGACAGACAAGTCCAGAGGATCCACTCACCTTGGGCCTAGGGAAAAGGTCGCCATGCCCTGGCCCCTAGCCCAGCTCGGTTCATTG
This sequence comes from Cheracebus regulus, assembly GCA_963574635.1. NCBI lineage: Eukaryota > Metazoa > Chordata > Mammalia > Primates > Pitheciidae > Cheracebus > Cheracebus regulus. Next base: position 12,319 of record CAUYQU010077418.1, read on the forward strand.
CTCTTGGGGCTTAAATCATGCCCTAAGCCCATGTCCACTGTGGGGAGCAGGGACTGGGCCCTGAAAGTTATCAGGCTGCAGACATAAGATCACATCAAGTAGTGGTTACAAGGCCCTGAGGCTGGAGCAGTTCCCTGACCTGTGTGGGCCTCAGGGTCCCAGCTATAGTGAAGGGGTTTGAGCTGGACCACACCCAAGGGTCTCAGGGCCATGTGGGCAACGGTACTGCTGTCACAGCTGCTGTCATCAGTGCCCTCAGGGCCTCTGGCAGGCACTCATGTTGGTGTGGGCATCAGGAAAAGTCTGCCCCTCTAGACAGAGGCCTAGAAGGCCCAGGCCAGGCAGCCTAGAGGAATGTGACATGCACTGAGTCTGGGAAGCAAGCATTGTCCCCACTCCCAGCTTCACTGGCTGCCCTGAGGAGCAGAGCTGCCCATGGGATGTGCTGCCTGTGGGACAGGATGCTCCTTGGTGTGCTACTTCCTCACGCCAGGCAGTAACAGCTTACACAGGCCAAGCCTCTTCCAAGGAGGCGCTGGGGAGCTTAGGCCCGCACCCCATGCCTTCTAAATAACCCCACAGGACCAACCGGTTCTTCAGCCCAGTCTAGTTGTGGGGGCAGCCCTAAGGGCCCCGCATCAACAGGCCCCTTCATGCATCTGCCCAACCCAGAGAATGCCGTGACAGCAGGGGCCACATGGAAGGGATGACACCAAGTCACCAGCTCAGCCCTTCCTAACTGCAAACAGGGGGATGCAAGGAGGCCAGCAGAGAGACGGAGTTGAACTCCGTTCCGCCCCCAGGACCCTGTCCAGCTGGCCCAGCTTAATGTGATTCCCAGTGACTCAGGAAAGCTGCCCTGGGTCTGTCTGGGTCAGTGTTCCCATCTATCAGATCTAACCCGAGATCCTTAGGTGTCCACTGTTGTTTGGGAGGGAGCAACAGTCTGAACTCTTGAGTAGAGTGGGCAGAGGGCTGCAGGCAGCAGAGGGGAACAGGCATGCTGGCTCTTCTCATCTAAGTTGAAGCTGCCAGCTGGTGACTCAAGCATAAGTTCCAGCCCCTGCTCTCTTTCTGGGTCCAGGGGAGGCCCTACCTTGGCACTGCGGCCATACCCAAGCTCCAGCCATGAAATGCAGAGCTGCTCATCTTCTCCCTGTGCTCCCCATGAGCCACACTGCTGACTGCATGTTGTGCCTCCTGGGGTAGACAGCGAGCGGGAGAGACCCGTGGGCTGGAGAACTCTGCTGCCCACCTTCCCCTGAAGGCAAGCTCAGTCCAGGGAGTGGCTCTGGGTTCAGGTGGCTGACAGGGCACAAACAAACGGCTTGATGATCATGCCTCCTGACAGAAAGCTCCGCCAGCTGAGACACTGCACTGGCTCTCCAAACATTTGGAAGCATGAAAAGCAGCCGGTTGGCCTGACCCTGATCCTAGGACAGCCTCTGGTACAGAGCAATCCGACACCAGAGTACAGCCCTACAAGACGATCACCTGCTTCATGTACTCCTGCAACGAGACAGGCAAGAAGCACAGGCTCTTGAATTCTTGCACAACACCCATGGGGTGACCATCACCCCCATTCCACACAATAGGAAACTGAGATGCAGTGGGATTAAGCAGCTTCTGCCGCTCACACAGCCAGGACTCAAACCCGAGCCTATATGACTACCACATTTTGCTCTTCCTACCACCTGAGGAAGGTCCTAGAGCAGCCCAGTTCCAATCCTCTCCATCTCAGGAACCCAGAGTCCTGGAAAGGGGACTTTAGTCATGCAATTAGCACAGGCCCAGCAGGCAAATGAAGTCAGGCGGAAAGAGTGTTTTAAATTTACCCATTCCCCATTCCCTGTCTGCACAGGCTTGTCAAAGCCCGTTCACAGCCACAGGCTGTGATAATGGTGTGCCCACGCCTAGAAAGCTGTTAAGTGCTTTACAAGGGCACAGGGTGACGGGAAAAGTGAGGACGCTGGCATGAAACAAAGTGCTGGGCACACACAATCCCTTTGTCCTTCCCAGTCTCCTGAGGGCGCCCATCGCTAACCCTGCTGTGCACACCAGGAAACTGAGGCTCCAAGAGGTCAGAGGAATTCTCCAGGATCTTATAACCAGGCTGATGGAAGACGGGAGAGGGACAAGGTCTTCTAAATTGGATTCTCCCCTCCCCTCTGCCCTCTGAGCACAGTCTTGCTTACAGAAAGGTGATGGGGGGCAGGTGCAGTGGCTCACGCCTATAATCCCAGCAGTTTGGGAGGCCGAGGTGGGCGGATCACAAGGTCAGGAGTTCAAGACCAGCCTGGCCAATGTGGTAAAACCCCATTTCTACTAAAAATACAAAAAATCAGTCAGGCGTGGTGATTGGTATCTGTAGTCCCAGCTACTCAGGAGGCTGAGGTAGGAGACTCACTTGAACCCAGGAGGTGGAGGTTGCAGTGAGCCTAGATCACATCACTGCACTCCAGCCTGGGCAACAGAGCAAGACTCTGTCTCCAAAAAAAAAGAGAGAGAGAGAGAGAGAGAGAAAGGTGATGAGGACTTAATGAGGAAAATTATTCTAACTATGGCAACAAGGTGGGGAAACTGAGGCACAAAGTAGACAGCAAGTTAAGGCTGGCAATTGTCGCCCTCCTGTCTTCTCCCAAGACACACCAACCCTTTGCAGAGTGACAAAGCGTGTTCAAGTCCCTCATTCATTCATTTCCACCAAACTTGGCTTTGTCAGGGAGACAGTGGGGGTTCAGAGAGGTCCACTAGGGTAGAGCCGGAACCCCAGACTCTCAAGACTCCAGGTCTAGAGCTCCCTGTCAACAGCTGTTCAAGGTTTTGAGGTTAAACATCCATCTGAGAGGGGCTTTCAGGATGCTGGCAGCAGCAGAGAGGGCCACAAAGCTGACCTAATGGCTAAACCTGCAACTGCACATTGGACCAAACAAACCAGCACCCAGTCAAGAAACCATAATAAGATACAATTTCTTTCACCTGGAGCTCTGGAAGAAGAGGCTCGGGCCACCAGGCAAGGGCCTTGGGGAAGTCATCCAAGCCAGAATCCCAAGCTCCAACAGGGATCAGGGAAGAAGCCTGACTTCCAAGGCCTAGTGTCTAGGGAGAGCACTGCCTTTTGATAGTCTGGCTGGTGTGATTCCATTGCTTGCCCCCCTCCCCAGAGCTCCCTGTCCCCTCCAGGGCTGACCAGCTGTCCCCAGCCTCCCTGAGGATGGAGCTTCCGTTTTATTCACTTGGCTTCCTGTGGGTCCTTAAGGTACAAACCCTCTGCTGTTTGTTACAACAGTATTCTGTCAACCTCTTAGAAAAAGCTCTTAAATGATGAGTCTTTTTTTCTATATTTCATTTTCATATAGTCTCTAAATTACAGAAAAGTTGCAAAACTAATATAAGAACTCCCCTCTGCTCTACCCCAGAGCAGCAATTGCTTCCCTTTCGTTCCGTCTGCCTTGCATCTGTGCCCCTCCTGCTCTCTGTGTGCATCTCTGGGCATGAACTCTCCTGACCCACTGAAGAGTAGTTAAGCAAATGCCTGGTCTCTAACAGCAGCCTACCATTCGCCACTGCTCACAAAGGTGGTTCATCTCCAAGCACGTCACACCTGTTCTCTGTGTTGAGGTATGTGAAGCAGACAGTGTTATCTTCATGTTACAGATGAGGAAACTAAGGCACACATCTCCTCATGTCCAGTGCTGCTCCTATTACGCTGAGCCACCAATGCCGAAATCGGCCTAAAACACACAGACCCCACAATGCAAATTGTCTTCCTGACGATATATGATACAGCAATTTTTAAAAGAAAGGGAGCCATTCTGCTCCTGTAGCTGAATAACAGCGGATCAGGGTCAGGGTTATCCAGATTTTCCACAGTGCAGAGTGGCTTCAGGCACTCTGGGTGGAAGCCCTGGGGTGACTGAGTGGCAGGGCAGATGCAGGGGGTTCTCCTCCGCCTCATCCCCAGACCACCTGCTCCATCCTCTCTCCACTTCCTTCCGTTTGCCTTCGCAGACAACTAAGGTGGGTGGCTGTGGAGTGCATGGAGAGTGAGCGCCCCTAGCTCCCTTCACCCAACCTCCTCAGCCTCCTCCCACACTGGGCTTCTGCTGAAAGACAAGGGCTGAGTCTAGTCTTCAGGCAGAGAGCCCAGCAGCCATGGCCCATGCAAAGCAGGTTGCATTTATAACTAATGAGGGAGGGAAGGAGGGAGTGAAGGAGTGAAAGAGCCAGGGATCCAAGTTCTGGTTCTGCCTTCACAGGCGGGCTACTCAACCCTCTGAGACTCGGTCTGCTCATCTGTAAAATGGGAGCAACACCAAGTACTTCTAGGGTGGTTGCAAACTGTTAAATCAGATGAGACTTGGGAAAGTGTCTGTGGAGTGGATTTAAGATCCCAGTGCAGACGTGGGTTAAAGAATGTGCTAAGCCCTGCTCTGGAAATTGAAGCAGAAAATGGGGAGAAACAGAATGCAAAGTTAAAGATACCCAAATACAAACAACACATATACTTACATTCACTGCACACACTCTCACATACCCCATAGGCACGCATATCTTACTGGCACATATACATGCCACACATATGCACACACACACAACCTCACACACACACAACATACCACATATGCACATACAAATACACACGTCCATATGCACATACCACATACACAGCTACACACACCCCACATACACACATACCACACACTTCACATGGATACACATACAACCACTCACACACACACACACACACACACACACACACACACACAAACACACACATGGCCTTACAACTCAGCACACCTTAAACTTATCAGTCTCTGATGACTCCCTTCCCTTTGGGCTGGCAGCCCTCAGAAGCCCTGGACAGAGAGCCAGTACTCAGAGGCTCCCCTGCAGACACAAACATGCCAGTCTCAGTAACACACCAGACCATGCAGCAGAGCACAGGGTAGGAAAAGAGGGAACAGAGGTGGCTCTTTCCAGAAGTGGACACGGACAGTCTGTCTCACTCAGGTGAGACACTGAGCTACAAAGCAATGCATAAAAGACATCTGTCTGATCTTACCAATTCTGGGAACTGTTTACATGGGATCATGTTAGCACGAGAAGAATGCCAAATGGTATGTACACCCCTGCTAGCAGGCAGGGAAAACATATCTATGTGTACATGCATGTGGGTGTAAGCTTGTGAGTTGCATGTATGTGCTGCATGGCATGTGCACATGTATTTGTGCATGTGGGGAGGCTGTGTATCTGCAAGCATGTGTGTGCTTGTGTATGTGCACATGTGGGCAAGGGCATGTATGTGCATGAACACACACGTACTGTTCAGGAAACTCATAAGACAGACTGGGAGAGTTTAATGTTCATGAGCTTCTCTTTTCCTACAGTTTAAGTCATTCATACAACACCACCAACAGACCTTTTCAAAGCTGGGCACAGGCTGGGCACGGGCCAAGGCAGATGTTCTGAGTCCCAGAATCTTTGACCTGCATCAGAGCTGCCTGTCCTGCCCAGCACATCCTGGGTGGTGGACTCCACCATGCTGTGAGCCAGGCCAGAGGAAAAGAAATCAGACTTTCTCCTGGGAGCTTCTATGGCTTCGTGAGGTCTATCTGAACCACAGGGCTTCCCACCACACCTTTCTCTGAATCTCAGCGCTCCTGTCAAATTAAAGAAAGAACCACTCACTGCCTGAAAGCCAGCCAATGCAGTGATTATTTCAATTTTCCTGGAATGAGTTTTCCACACTTTCATAGGCTAAAGCCATCAGCAGCCCGGGCTCCCACCTCTCCAAGCTGCTCTCATGCCCTCTGCGGCTCCTATGATGCTTTCAAGTTAAGTCACTACTACATGAAATTATACTTTGGAGCAGCCACTGAGAAAGGACACAGGAGAGTGGGGAAACCGCAGCAGAGCATTCAGGATCTACCTCGGGCCAGTGCAGCCAGGCTGGAGAAGCCTGCCTCCCTCTCCAAACATCAGCTTGGCTCTGGCTATTCTTTTGACTTTTGGGCTTGCTGACTGAATACATACTTGCATACTCTGAGCTCACACGAAAGACCCTGCGGCAGAGGAGCCCCAGCCGCAATGGCAGGGCCAGGTGCCTCCCATTGAGACTGAGAGCAGAGATGAGAAGGGGGTGCTGCCACCCATGGGCTGGCCTTTAAGGTGTCACATCAGTTTTTCCACTCGCTAGCAAACTAAAACCAACCCAAACAAAACCAGCACATGGCCTTCCCACCTATCACATAACTTGTAAACCCATCAGAATTCCCAGCAACCAACCAGAATCCAGACGCCCATAATGTTGTTAAGAAGCCTGTACACCACCCAGATGCCAGGAGGGTCTGGGTGAGTCTCCAGCCCAAAGCAGAGGCATAAACAGCACAGACCTATGCAGACACAAAAGCATTCCTCTCATCCTGCCCAGTCGTAACCCATGTGATCGCTCAAAGAGAAGCACCAAGAATTCAGGATCTCTGGGGGGCTCAAAGAGAGCTTTAAAGAAACAGGGCTTTGGGGGAGATAAACATAGTTTAAAGACGCAACCACCAAACCACAGAGGGAGTCCTGTCTCAAGCTGCCTTCAAGGCTCCGATGCTGTTATTAAAGCAATCTTTCAGAGAGAATGCTGAAACAAAAAACAGAATCCAATTAGCTGCTCCTGAGGCTGAAGCCCTATGTTGAACTATTCACTCTGCTAACCAACTCTGGACCCACCCTCAATCCCCGCTGTGTCCTGAGACACAGACACATACCTGAACATCTAGACTTCTCTGCAGTCAGCCATCCAAGTTGAGTGCCTCTTTCAGAGTTGAGTATGGGTTCCCTGGTACCTGAACTTTGAAGCTCCCTGGTGAGTCAATGGGGATACTTTGTGTACACTTTCTATTTAAAGATCAGACAGGGCTTACTCTCAGACACCGTTCGCTTCTAAGAACTGGGTGCTAAATCTGGTTTCTTTGGCCCTCACTTTCCATCAACATGGAAGCTGTTCTCGTTGACAACCAGGGGTTCTTTTTTTCCATTGCCTGCTGCACAGGAAGCAGAGGTCACGAGGGGAGCTGCCCGTGCTGGGTATGGGTCGTAGTATGTCTCCCTGGGCTGCGCTACTGAGGGGTTAGCCTCACAGATTCCCTCTGGGAAAGCCATTTAAGAGTCATTCTGAATGCCTCTACTGGGGATGGGGAAGAAATGATGCAGAATGTTGACCCACTGGGCAGCAGGCTTGAAATCCTGCCTGAACCAAACTGTGCCAATGGGCTGTCCCAAACAGATGGTGCTGTTCAGACAGACACACTGGCAGGGGCGCTCTGCCTGAGGCCGGCCAGCAGATGATCCTCCCTATACCACCTTCTTAGAAATCTTGGTTATGGGGGGTATCAGGGTGGGGAGGGAGACCCCTTGGTATCAGGGGTGGGGAGGGATAAAACATTTCCTCACTGAACTCTCATTTTCAGACAATGAAGGGTTTGTCAGAAAGACAGCCAACCTGTGGCCGACAATCGCCACTCCTGAGCCTTATCCCATTTGGGGTGCACGTGCATGTTTCTAAATTTCCTCCCCTCTCCTTGGTCCAACCATAGTCCAGGAAAGCAGATTTTCCATGCTCTGTGGCAATCACAGTGGAAAATGGAAGTACAATGGAGCACTGTATCTACCCGATCACTGGAAGGCAGGAGCTGAGCTACTCACAGACTCCCTAGAGGAGAACCCCACGCACCCAAACTCTGCTGTGCCCCCTCTGAGCTCCAAGCATGCCACGCCAGGCCTCTCCCTCTCTCTCTCCCTCCATCTCAGCTCTTCGGAGAGAAAGCAAGCAGCCCGAGTGTCCAGACGGAGCCTTCCTTGCTAATAAACCCCTCCTGAGGCAGTGACATGTTTCAGAAGGAGCAGAAAATTACCTTTTAGGAAGCCAATGTGAGGGAAGGGGTGGGGGGACAAAGTATCAGAGTCAGGAGGTGTGCACCGCAGGAGCCAGGCTGGGGTCACGCAGCAGCCCCCCATCCCTGCAGAGGTCCGCTGAGCTCCCCATGCTGCCAGCCTCAGGGAGCCACCTCCAGCACACGGCTCTCCCAGCAGCCCATGCCTGGAGACGGAGGACACTGAGAAGCACGCGTGTCCCCAAGACAGGTGGATGGAGGAGCTGTGAGCCTGGGCAGGGATGCCGGAGGAAGGGAGGAAGGCAGGCTGGAGAGGAAGGGGTGGGGAGCAGAGAGGGAGGGCGGAAAGGAGGGAGAATTGATTTTCTCTCCTCCACTGGGACCACTGAGCTGAGTTGCCATGGAGAAAGGGGAGCCACTGGCAGAGCCCAAGGCGGGCGGAGGAGCCATATGCCGGAGAGAAGACATCAACAGAGAGCCAATCCCACAGTTCTGCTGCTGCAGCCTCCCCCATACCAGGCCTCAGGGTCCAGGCAGCCAGGCGGGGAGGGGCACTGGCCGGATCGGTGGGCAAAAGCAGCAGCTGATGGCCACCACCACACCAAGGAGAAGGGAAGACATGGGGGCTTTCTCTCCTGCCTCGTGGTGCTCCACTGCCCCTCTGCCAAGAGCCTGGGCCCTCTGTCTCATGCCATGCTGCTCAGCTAGAGTCTGAAGTTGGGACCCCAGAGACTAAAGTGACCCCCTCCCCCGGCTTAGGTATTACCTGGTGTTTGGGGAGGCATTGCAGATTTCCACCTGCCCAGCCTCCCTGTTTCTAAAACTCTGTTGCCAAAGCCTGAGTCACATCTTCCCACCCTCAGGGATGAGGGGATGCCCACCTACGGAATGGCTCTGATGGCCCAGTGCCACCCATGTAGGAAGCAGAGAAGAAGGAAGGTTGCTGGGCACTGCAGGGGGAGGGGGCTCTCCTGGACGCACTGGCAGGTGGACGGGGACTCCCAGGCTCCCCACGCTGGGTGGCATCTCCCATCACACTGGTGCCAGCCTCACTGCTGCAGCTGCCCACATCCCAGCTTTGAAACTGGCTTTGGCCACTTGGTCCCACTCATACTGGGAGCAGTGAAATGGGGCTGGAGAGAGCCATGAGACCTCGATGGGGTCTCAGTTTCTCTCCTTGGAGATCACATGACTAGGGGCAAGTCTGGCCACTTCCAGCTTCTATCTCCTTATTACAGACAGAGATGATACCACATTCTACAAGCCTGCACTCCCAGGCGCTGAGACGTGGCAGGACTTGGGGAAGGCTCAGGGCAGGGACTAGTGCAGTACTGGGCCCACCTCAGGAGCTGTGGTCGCCTTAGGCCTGGGAGCACAGTAACAGCATCCCCAGCCTCCTATCTCTTCCTGCTCACTCGGCAGGCCCCTCAGGACTAAGGCTTCAGCAGGCCTGCAGCCGTCACCACAGCCTACCAGACCCGGTTGCCCTGATACAGAGACATTTAAGTGGGAGGGGCAGCCCAATCCCGTTGCTTTCTCCCTCGATGTTGTGTTTTATTTATTTATTTATACCGAGTCTTGCTCTGTCGTCTAGGCTGGAGTGCAGTGATGCAATCTCGACTTACTGCAACCTCTGCCTCCAGAGCTCAAGCAATCCTCCTGCCTCAGCCTCCCAAGTAGCTGGGATTACAGGCGCCCACCACCACGCCCAGCTAATTTTTGTATTTTTAGTAGAGGCAGGGTTTCACCATTTTGGCCAGGCTGGTCTCGAACTCCTGACCTCATAATCCACCCACC
>CAUYQU010077419.1:0-25212 GCA_963574635.1 Cheracebus regulus
CAGAGCTTCTGCACAGCAAAAGAAACAGTCATTAGAGTGAATCAGCAACCAACAGAATAGGGAAAAGGTTTTGCAATCTAACCATCTGACAAAGGGCTAATATCCAGAATCTACAAAGAACTAAAACTGATTTACAAGAAAAAACAAACAAACAAACAAATCCATTCAAAAGTGGGCAAAGGATATGAACAGACACTTTTCAAAAGAAGACATATATGAGGCCAACAAACATATGAAAAAATGCTCATCATCCCTGGTCATTAGAGAAATGCAAATCAAAACCACATTGAGACACCATCTCATGCCAGTTAGAATGGTGATTATCAAAAAATCTGGAGAGAGCAGACGCTGGAGAGTACGTGGAGAAATATGAACACCTATACACTGTTGATGGGAGTGTTAATTAGTCCAATCATTGTGGAAGACAGTGTGGCAATTCCTCAAGGACCTAGAAAGAGAAATTCATTTGACTCAGCAATCCTATTACTCGGCATATATCCAAAGTATTATAAATCATTCTATTATAGAGACAAATGCACATGAATGTTCATTGCAGCACTGTTTACAATAGCAAAGACCTGGAACCAACCCAAATGCCCAGCAATGATATACTGGACAAGGAAAAATGGGACATATACACCATGGAATACTATGCAGCCATAAAAATGATGAGTTTGTGTCCTTCGTAGGGACATGGATGGATCTGGAAACCATCATTCTCAGCAAACTGACACAAGAACAGAAAATTAAACACCACATGTTCTCACTCATAAGCAGGTATTGAACAATGAGAACACATGGACACAAGGAGGGGAGCATCACACACTGGGGTCTGTTGCAGGAGGCTAGGGGAGAGACAGTGGGGAGTAGGGAAGTTGGGGAGGGATAACATGGGGAGAAACGCCAGATATAGGTGATGGTGGATGGAGGCAGCAAATCACATTGCCATGTATGTACCTATGCAACAATCCTCCTGCATGTTCTTCACATGTACCCCAGAACTTAAAGTACAATTTAAAAAAAAAATAAGATTCCTCATCTCTTTTTAAAAAAATAGTGTGAATTTAAATGATACAGACAAGCACTTGAAGCTCATTCTACGTGCTTATCTTATTCTTTCTACAAATTGTTAGCAACAAACTTTCTATTTTAAAAATTATTTTTTGACTAAAATGCACATCTTTATGTTGATCCTTGTTGGCATTTCAAGTATTTACTTGTTCCCATATGTCAAGCCTGGCATGATATATTGAATATATAATTTAACACATAAAACATTTTATCTGGCTCGGTATTATGTGTGAAATTGATAAGCATACATAGTATGCCTTCACTCAAGTTGTGGTTAAGATTATAGAACAGCACAGAGCCTTCTGTTACATCACCAAAATACTGGTGGTAAAACATTCCTTTAGGATAGCTGTTTTGATATTTATAACCCCAGGTATTTGCATTATCAACTCCTTTATGTTCCTCCAGCATATCATCAAGATTGTTGCAAGTCATCTTTGGAAAACAAAAAAACCTGTTAAATAGAATTCTATTCAATGCTTTGTTATGTATTTCTTCATTTTAATACTCCCTTACCTGTAGGCCTGAGTCAGTGTTATGTATTCTGTATGTAGAAGCAGTGTATATTCAAAGAATTTCTTTTTTTCTTGGGACAAGCCTCAATTTCATAATCTATCAAATGAAAACACGAATACATATGAACATAAAGATAAATCAGTCAAGTATATTAAAAGCCTCAAGAAGGAAAAAACACAGGTCATACTAGTGATCCATATATAACAATCTCATTTCTCATTTTCTTGCTCTTCCTTTTACTCCCATCAATGCTATAAACTCAATAATCTTTTGTCTGTAAAATCATCAGCAGATCTGGACATCATAAGTACAGGTATTCATAATTAAACTAAACTAAAACAGACATTTCCTTTTTCCAAACCAACCCAATAAATGTTTTGTATTTATCTTTATTTTTAAATTTACATAAAGTAAAATTAACTCTATGGTGGATAGCTCTATGGGTTTTGATAAATGCACAATTATGTATGAACCACCACATTTCAGATACAGAATAGTTTCTTTTCTTTTCTTTTTTTGAGATGGAGTCTCGCTCTGTTGCCCAGGCTGGAGTACAGTGGCATGATCTCTGCTCACTGCAACCTCTGCCTCCCTGGTTCAAGCTATTCTTCTGCCTCAGCCTCCCAAGTAGCACCACTCCTGGCTAATTTTTGTATTTTTAGTAGAGACACAGTTTCACCATGTTGGCCAGGTTGGTCTCAAGCTTCTGACCTCAGGTGATCTGCCTGCCTCAGCCTTCCAATGTGCTGGGATTATGGGCATAAGCCACCACACATGGCCTGAGAGACAGAATAGTTTCATATCATTTTCTCTTGTTGTCCCTTCATGGTCAGATGCTACCCAACCTCAGTCCTGGAAAAAAACTGATCCATTCTATGTTCATATAATTTTGCCTTTTCCATAATATCATATAAATGTTGTGTGAATGTAAGTTTACATTTATCTTGAGTGCATAGTTTAAGGTCATGTGGTCAGTGTATGCTTAACTGTAAACAAACTTCCATATTGTAGACCTAAGTGGTTGTAACATTTTGCAATGTCACCAGCAATGAATGAGGCTTCGGTTGTTTTGTATGCTCACCAGTACTGTGTAATGTCTGATATATGTGTGTGTGTGAGTGTCATTTTGGTCATTTTAATAGGCCATCTCGTTATGGTTTTAATTTGAATTTGTAATAACGTTGAGTATGTTTTTCTGTGCTCATTTGCCATGCTAGAGCTTCTTTAATAAAATACCCGTTGCAGTGTTTTGCTTATTTTATAATCAGAATTTTTATTGAGTTTTTAAAAATTCTCTGTGTATTGTGGATACAAGTCCTTTGTCAATTATAACTTTAAAATGTTTTCTTCTGGTCTATAACTTGTCTTTCATTTACATAGCACAAGTTCTAAATTTGGGGCAAGTTCAATTTGTCATTTTTTAAAAGTGTTATGCATAATGCTTTGGAGTTACATAAAACTCTTTGACTATTTCAAGTCACAAATACTTTATCCTTTTTTTTTTCTAGAAGTTTTACAGTCTTATAGATTACCTTTAGGTTTAGGAAGATTTATGATTCATTTTAAGTTAATTTTTTATAGAGTCTGAATAATAGTTCGAAGGGGCTTTTTGGCAATCATCGTGTAAATTTCCACCACCATGTATTTATCCTTCTTACATTGAATTATTTTCACATCTTTGTCAAAAAACAGTAGACTGTATTAATATGAACATATTTCTTGACTCTATTCTGTTTACTTAGTCTTCATGTCTATTTTTCATGAACTTCATACTATCCTGATTACTATAGTTTTATAACAAGATTTCAAGTGAGGTGGTGTGTGTTCTTCTTTGTTATTTTGAATAAAAAAATTTCCTTCCCCAATAAATTTTTAAATGTTTGCTATAACTACAAAAAAAAAAAAAAAGCCAGAATTTGTATTGCTGTTGCATTGGATCTTTAGATTTCACTAAGTATACTGACCAAAGACATTGTGTATGGAGCTACAACCTCACTGGCTCTTCCTTTTCTGTTTTCACAAACAATCAGCAATAGGCCTTCTCCCTCAACCCCTTCTTCACCTGCCTGCTATTTTCATCTCCCAGTATTCATTAGAATATAGTGAGTAAAAGACTTCTGTGGCCTCATAACTCAGGGCAGAGGAACCATAAGGGGCAGAAAAGTGAAGTGAAATGCAACTTTGTAATCTCTGTAGATAGCTTATGACCGATCCAGCTGAAATACTCTGTAGTATGCCCGTCTAAATCTACACAAACCCTAACTAACCTAAACACATATTCAATAGTAATTTCCTCAAGTTAACAAATTTTAGCAGATAGCTGTGTTTAAAGTTCAACTTTCTGCATCCACACTTATCTGCGACATCAGATCATCATTCCAGAGGGTTGTAGCTTTGATATTTAGATTTGCAATGCCTTGAAGTAGCCCCAGCTCTTTTCTTTGGGCTCATAATCACCATACCTGATGAGATAAAATATCAAAAAGTAACAGGAATATGTCTGGGTCCAGCATTAAAATGTAGTACGCCCCTTATAGGGAAACAATTCAAGTTGCTTCCTTTAATTTAAAAACTCCATAAAATGCAAACCAAGACAATTATAACAGAAGACTAATAGCTCCATTATTTTTAGGCCAGGCCCCTTAAGTCACTCTGCTTACAAGCCCTACACAACAGGCAGTTACATTGGCCAGTTCTGTCCTGCTGCAGCTGTGGCCCTTCGGCCTCATCTCATATTCCTTTCTGAAACAGCTGTATTTTTCTTTTCAGACTCTTCTAGGTGAAGTGTACTGAAGATTTGTTTACTCTCCTTGCTCGTTACCCACCTAACAAAGGAGAGTCTTCAGATTTAACTTAAGGAACAGTCACGGAATTTAACATTGCATGAAACAAGAAAGGGATGGTGGAAAACAGAGATATTTATCCTTGAGAACTGCATACGATGGTTGAAATAATGCTATGAGTGGTGAAGCGAAGGAAGGGCCGGGGAAAGGGAGTAGGGGGCTCAGAGGCTTCCGTGGGTCACATGACCTGATTTGCCATGATTTGTCCTGTGTCTTTAAATGAACCTTGCAGATACAGAAATTAAATTTTATTAGCAAACTCAGATGAATAAGGCTATGGCTAACAGATGAAACATATTCTATGCATAATGACAGAGAGGGAGGTTTTCCAATAATTTTGTGTATATATGTGCCTTTTCTGCAGGGCACCATATTCCTGGTAGCAATGTGTTTCACCAGCATTTCAATCATGAGAAACTGCTGTTATCCCTAAAATTTGAGCAGGAGGGGGCAAATAAATTAATGAGTTGAAAAACACTACTATTTGTACCTCAATATGCTGCCAAACAAATATACAAGAAGTACCAGAGACAGTAAAGGAAGTAAGTTGGAAAATATTTTATGGTAAACACATGAATTTTAGATCTTTGATTGTGAGAAGAATAAAGTTAAAAATTAAGGACATGGGAAAATTAATAAATTAAATTGATTAAAACAATCATCATCCAGCTCTGGAATTAGCCTGTTTTAACTAATTATATGAAATCCATTTATAGTGAATTCTAGTTAATGCCTAAATTCTCAAACCATAATTAGTGTGAACCCTTATAACTGCAATTAAGTGACTAATTTAATTGCTAAATTTGCTATTACATTTTCTTTTTTGTGTGGCTTGAGTTTAAATTATTAATAACACCCCACCATTTGTTTTACATACTTTCCTTTTTAGGAGAAAATGTGCTCTGGTTTTCATAAGGGAAAATTAAGTTAGACTTTTAGATGTTTTATCAGTTTATTTCATAATATTTTGAACTCTGGATGTCCCAAATCTTATTTCACTGGACACAATTTTATTTCTCTTTCTCTGTGGATTTACAAGGAAAACCAAAGTATGTATTGAATCTTAAAATCCAGTGTATAAAGGGTCATTGGTTGTCCAGGAAGACTTTTACATCTTTCTACCTTTGCAATTACTTTTTCTCTTCCAAATATTTTTTAAAATGTTAGTTAGCCATGTGTGATCCCATGCAGTCTTCATGCCTCAAGAACCATGTAAAACCCCACTTTTTCTAGGCATCAGGAAGGTGTATAAGGTAGTGCTCACTGCTCACTTGGATGACAGTAAGAGGAAATTTGCAAGGCTGGCGCTGGTGAAGAGAAGGAATTAGCAGACCAGGGGCCAGAATTGATTGTCTTTACCTGTAAGGAACAAAATGCAAATTAAAAAAACTGAAACCAGAACTCAGAAGAACCTCTCTCATATGGTACTGAAGTCAGAATTTAGTGCAAAAAAATTAAGAATTAGGGATTAATGCTACACCCATAGAGTCCAACTGAAAAATCTTTAAGATTGCCAGAAGCTGTCTCCACATGACATTAAACAGCTGTTTAAAAATTAATCTTTGAAATTGATATCTTCAAATGACTTTATTATTGACAAAATACAATTAAAAAAAATTTTTTTGGTTTTCTCAGTTTAGTTAAAACCAGTCGCGCACACACACACACACAGACAGAGAAAGAGAGAGAGAGAGAGAGAGAGAGAGACATAAACACAGAGATGTTTGTGACTTCTTGTGGCTATCTTTTTCTGACTTTTTAATTCCCAATTCTAAACACTCTGCACTGAGTATACCAATCAGGCCTGTTGATAACTAAATACTTGAGGCATATAATTAGACATATATGGAAACACATGAATATGTAAACACACACAAACACATTTTAAAAAAGTTGTGTCTTTTGCCTGATTTGTAGAAAATTCCAGAAAGACTCCTTTCTAGATAGTAATAAAAGATAAAATCAAAGCAGAAGTGGTTTATTTAAATGAATCTATGAAGCGTAAATCCTAAACTGCTTCACACTAGACTTCCTGAGTAGCAAGGTGGTGTAACTAATAAGCTATCAATGGGAATTATGAAAAAATGACCTGTAGCAGTAAAAATTACTGCTCTAATCCATCCCTCAGCAATCTTATAAGTAAATGTCATGTTTGACAAAGTACTTCATGTTGAGAAACACCATCTGTGTGGAATATTAGCGACGAGGAGATGTCATGCTTGATAAAGCTAGCAATGCCGATGTCCATCAGAAGAGCCAGCTAATATTTTAAAAGCTCGGGGAAAAGAGTCAAGAGAAGCAAATGATGAGTTTGAAGGAAACACCTGAGACTACCGCTAATGGAAACAAGCACATGAGAATCATTCTGTGTAAGAAGTTTCTTATTCAAAAGAGTTATTTGTACTTTTGTTAGGGTACTGTACCTCCTAATATTTAATATTTTATTTCTGCTTTCAGCTAATGTCTTTATTTGCTTTTTAACACTCATTAAATGTTGTTTCTCAAACAGACTAAGATATATATCATCACTGGAAATTTAAAAAATTGGAAGCTAACAGGCTTCATTTCTTCATTTTGAATGCCCTATTCAATTCAATAAATATACTTTTTGGATCTTTTCTGAGACAGCTCCTGTGCTTATTATTACAGGTTTCTATGGATTAAATGTTTGCCTCCTTCAAAACTCATGTTAAAATTTAATTAGCAATTGTAACAGTATTAAAAGGTGGGACGTTTAAGAGGTGACTGGACCATGAGGACTCTGTCCTTATAAATGGATTTATGCCCTTATCTTCTTAGGGGGTCGGTTAGTTATTGTTATCGTGGGAGTGGGTTCACCTTCTCTTGCATGCTCCCCTCACCTTCCTTTGTTGTCTTGCTCTCTTTCTTTTTTCCTCTTTCTCACTCTATCTTTACTCTTTGAGTATGTGATACCTTCTGCTATGTTATGATGCAGCAAGAAGGTCATTACCAGATACTGGTAGCTTGTTATTGGAGTTTTCAGTCCCCAGAACTGTGAACCAGTGGATTGGTGTTTACTAAAAATTACAGTCTGTAGTATTCTATCATAGTTGTACAAAATGAACTAAGACACTGGCACATACTTGCACTCAGGGAGCTCACTATCTAATATAGATGTGCACAGAAAACAAAATCTCATTGCATTCTAGTGTAAATTTCCACATTATCTAATGTCTGTACAGAAAGCCATGGTGATTAGTATGCTAGGAAGACCTCACAAGAACTGTTCCGTGAAAGATGACTGGAGATCATCGGGTAGCATGAGATTAGATAGAAATATGAATGGTGCATAAAGTTTATGAAGAAACTGACATCTCTATATTTATTTCACTGAAATCACAGTCTAGACAAATTTTCCTAAACACCTTCACCAATGATATTTTTATGCCTATAGTTATTTACAAAACAAAAATGTTAATATTCAGCCTTCCCACTTAATTACGAATTCCATGTTGATTCATCATTTTGTCCTTATTACTTACAAAGAATCCACTAAATTCAAAATCATTTAACGGACAGACTGTTCCAGAAGACCCTTGGTTATTATTCTTTTTACATGTCTCCTGATATTCATCTTATAATTAATTATATTCACTTTACTAAAGAAAAAATGTGAAAAAGACAAACTATGTCTCTTAAGAAAGTTGCACTAGATCTGTCTCTCTTTTATTGAAGTACACATTGAAGAACATGAAACATAAATACCTGCAGAGTTTTTCTAAGAAGATTTGCTTTAATGAGTATTTGTTCACTGTTTACTGGGTCTATGAAGATGGACAGGAACCTATCCATTTTACTGGCCTCAAATGACTCAATGTAGCTCTGAATAGAACTTAACAAAGCAAATTGTTTCTACCCAAAGTGGGTTGAGATGGCCTTTGAATGCTGTGCTTTGAAGCATTTCTTCAATGTGAAAGAAACTTTTGTTTTTTATCTCTGAAACTTGTAGTCAAGAACTTCTCAAACTTTTGGGAAACAAAACAAAACCCTCGCAAAGCGAAAGGCTAAAATACATCAATCCATTGATGTATTTAGGAATTTAAACCAGAGCAACTCCGTCTTGAATAGGGGCTTAAGTAACACTGGGCTGCATTCCCAGGAGGTTAAGCATTCTAAGTTAAAGGATGAGATAGAAGGTCAGCACAAGATACAGATTATGAAGACCTTGCTGATAAAACAGGTTGCAGTAAAGAAGCCAGACAAAACCCATCGAAATCAGGATGGTGACTAGAGTGACCTCTGGTCATCCTCACAGCTTATTATATGCTAATTATAATGGATTTACATGCTAGAAGACACTCCCAACAGTGCCATGACAGTTTACAAATGCCATGGCAACGTCAGGCAGTTACCCTATATGGTCCGAAAAGGGGAGGAAACCTCTATAAGGTCTAAAAAGGGGACGAAGTCTCAGCTCTGGGAATTGCCCACCCCTTTCCCCGAAAACTCATGAATAATCCACTCCTTGTTTAGCATATGATCAAGAAATAACTGTAAGTATTTTTAGGCCAGCAGGTCAAGCTGCTGCTCTGCCTATGGAGTAGTCGTTTCTTTATTCCTTTACTTACGTAATAAACTTACTTTCACTTTATGGACTCATCCTGAATTCTTTCTTGTGCGAGATCCAAGAACCCTCTCTTGGGGTCTGGATTGGAACCCCTTTCCAGTAACAGAGGACTAGATTTATGGTGGATGCTAACTGATTATTGTTTAATATCATTTGATTAAAGGACAAAGGGCATTGGAAATGCACCTAACCTCAGACTGAAATCTCAACTGCCATAAAATTCCTCTGCATTTCTTGTTTTAAGAGAATCAGAATTAAAGTTGGTCAAGATTTTGGTCAGCACTTAAAACTATGAGTAAATACACAGGGCTTAGTAAATAAGGAAAACATCATAGAGCTAGTCAGTCCTATTTGCCAGATGTTTTCTGTATGTCAGACAATGTGTGGGCCTTGGAGACATAGAATTTACCTTCTTGGAGCTCCATTCAGTTATGTGAGAAATTGTAAGAACCATACTGGCTTGAGAAGTGTGTGTGCTAGGTCAAAAACACTGGTAAGGTGTCAAAATGAATGAAAAATATAATTGGATACATAACTAGTAGAAAAAATGCAATCTTAATATCCCAGACTTTGTAGCTATGTTATATTGAAAGTAATTCTCTGGAATTAGGAAGAAAAATAAATCACCTGCTACATATGTTATCACAGATGACTTAATTAAAATTAAGTTGGATATCTACTGTAATGAGACCAAATTTACTAATTTGAAGACACACATGCTGACAGCAATGTTAATCTTTATCTTTTAATACATTATTTAAAAGACAGAGTCTATAAAAGTGTTACGAATGTATATATGTCTATTCTAAATAGGATACAGATATATGCAGGCATACATCATTTTATTACACTGTGCTTTAGTGCATTTCAGATATTGTGGGGTTTTTTTTTGTATTTTTGTTTTTTGTTTCTTCAAATTGAAGGTTGTGACAAGCTTGAATCAAGGAAGTCTACTATTGCCACTTTTCCAACAGCAGGTGTTCACTTCATATCTCTGTGTTAGCATTCTTTAGAAATAAAGTATTTTTTTTTGAAATGGAGTCTTACTCTGCTGCCCAGGCTAGAGTGCAGAGGCATGACCTTGGCTCACTGCAACCTCTGCCTCCTGGGTTCAAGCAATTCTCCTGCCTCAGCCTCCTGAGTAGCTGGGCTTACAGGTGCCCACCACCACCCCTGGCTAATTTTTGTATTTTTAGTAGAGACAGGGTTTCATCACATTGAACAGGCTGGTCTCGATCTTCTCACTTCTTTATTTGCCCGCCTCAGCCTCCCAGAGTGCTGGGATTACAGATGTGAGCCAGAAGGCCTGGTGAGTATTTTTAAATTAATGTTTGTATGTAAATTGTTTTTAGATACAATGTTATATTGCACACTTTATAGTATTGTATAAATATAATGTTTATATGCACTGGGAAACCAAAAAAAATTGTGATTTGCTTATTGTGATATTCACTTTATTGCAATGGTTTGCAATGAAACCCACAATATCTAACATGATACTGGAGAGGATAAAAAAAATTGGACACTTTGTATTATAGTCATTTCGGTATTAAAAAAAATGTTTTCAGTGCAAGCAGTCTTGTGTTTGGAAGCCAGCTCATTCACTTGCTAGTTAGATAAGACATCTAAATATCTAGTTTACCGACTTCTTGTGATTAGAACAGTACACTGTAACAATAGGTTGTCAGTAAAACTTGCAATAATTAAACTTCATAAACAAGTGTTTGCATCCCTTGCTCATCATTTTCTAATAGAATCCCTCTCTTTTTATTACTTTTTTTTTTTCTTTACTATTTCCTTCCCACTTTTGAATCCTCTTCTGAAGCAAATAGTGGTTAGACCATGGTGATCTTAAGCGTTGCTGCTAGGTTAGTGCTTAGTGTTGTACCCCAAAGCAGCCAGTAACAGAAGTGGAGGCATCTATTTTTGGTTCAGAATTGAATACACAAGGGACTTGTCAAGCTCAAAGAGGCTTAAAGTGCCTCCTTCACATCAAAGTTTATTGATCCACTGAAAGATGTGGCTCACAAGGAGAACTGAAACATAAACAACTGGGTTGGAAGGGAGAAAGAAGCATAGAGCCACAGTCCCATAGAGCTATCCCATTGAACAGAAGAACAGGAAGTGACATTATGTAAAGTATATGTGATCAAACAGGTACACAGCCAAAAATTAGTTAAGGCTCATTGTTCTAAGGCTGCAGATGAGAAAAACTAAAACCTTTAAGTTGTAAGTAGTAGGGACTAGGGAGAAAGAAATGGGCATGTAACATGTCCAAAATACATAAACAATGCATCCTCAAAAAGGTAGGTTACTATATGCTTATTCTATGTTGGATTTTTACACATTATATGCTGTCTCTAGATCCAGTCTTCACGATTTCTTGCCTTTCTATTCTTTGCCTAAGTTTAGGTAGTGCCCATTCTGTGGCTTATTTTCTCAGAACATTTTTAAATTTTGAGGATTAGTCTAATGAACCCAATCATTATCTAATTATTATCTAACCAGCTTTTGGGGAATATCTTTAAGAAAATCTTCCAAATGTAGAAGAAAAATCAATAGTTTAAATGCTATCCTATCGTCTCTCAGCTTTCATCTTTTCTTCTGAGGAATTAGCTGTCATTTCATTGTTGCTTTTAAGGAAATATATCTATTTTTTTCTCTAGATACTTTTAAGGTTTTCACTTTCTCATTGGTCGTCTCTCATTTTTTTATCACGTGATAAAAGTTGTACTTATTTATTTTGTGTGTATCTATCCCATTTTCTCCGGTAGCCCTTCTTGATATCTTTTACCAACTTTTAAAAATTATTAACCATCATCTTTTCAAATATTGTTTTTTCTTATCTCCCTTTCTCTCCTCTCTTCTTGGTAACCCAATTATATATGCCTTTAAGATATTTTCATACTCTCCATATGCATTTTCCATTTTTTTCCTCAGTTTTCAGTCTTGATTCTTTCTTGTCAATCTATTTTTGCTCATGAATCCTCTATTCCATAATGCTCAATCTGCAGTTGTACCCACCTAATGCAATACTTATTTAAACAATCCTAAGGTTGTCATTTGTTTACTTTGTATAAATTACAATTTTTTTAGCCATCTTTCCATCTATTTTCTTATCATATTAATTACGGTTATTTTAACATCATGTCTGATAACTCCAATTTCTAGGTCACCTGTGAATCTGTATCTGTTGTCTATTTTTTTCTTTTGGTTCTGTTGTTTAGTATGGCTGTTTTCTCTGTTTGTTTGCTTATTTGTTTAGTAAATATTGGGCATAAAAAAAATTGTGGAGTTTCCAGTAAGTTTGTATCTTCTGGCAGGCAGTTTGAGAGGAAGCACACCATATTAATTCCATTAAGGCTTGCTCTGTGTAGACATAGCACATCAGTTTTTACATTACTGAGAAATTTCCGATTCCTCCTTACTCTTGTAATGTGTAATCCCAGGGAGTTAAATCCCAGCATTACCACACACCTTCTTCTTATATTCTTTTTATATTTGTGGAAATGGGGAAAGAAAAATAAATAGTTTTCCATTTTATGTTTAGAATGGAAAAAGTATAACATGTTTCAAACAATGTGTCTTAAATTGATAGGCTCATTGCTTACAATTTTGCTTTGTTAAAACTTGGGTCTCACTTTGATTATTTGAACAGCTGGTATCTAGAAAAAAATGTATATTAAAGAAAACACTTTTCACCCTGCAAGATATATAAATTAGAAGTCTATGCCTTGGGGGTGAGGCCTCCTAGATGTTATGGAAGGGTTCTATCCAACAGAACGATCATAATACGTACTCTCACTGCATCAGAAAGACTTTTTTATTTTTCTTCCATAAGACCATTTGTGTGTACATATTAAAAATAAATTGAAAATCAGATGTAAAATCAGTTTCACATATGGATTCTATGTTTAAGTATCTCTCTCTCCCTCCAAACACCAGAATAATAAAGTACATCAAGTAACAACAAAACTAATGTTTGTCTTTTCTTGTATTATACATATTTGCCTCTATATCTTGACTAGAGCTTCCAGGCTAATACAAACAATATTGAAATAATCAAACTTCTTGCCATGTTCCTAAATTTGATGAAAATCCTCTGGGTGTTCTGCTTTCAATTATGAGGTTGGTTCAAGATAGATAATCTTTATTATATAAAAAACATATCCTTATGAAACTAGCTTTCAGCTTTTATCAGAAAGGGTTGCTGCACTTTTTCACATGATTGCTGTTGTCTGCAATATAAACATACATCCTTTTCCTTCCATATGGTGGTTTATTATAGAAATAAATTTCCTAACATTAAATTAACTTGCAAATATTGCTTTTTAACAACTGAATTATAATTTTAATACATTATTGGATTATATGTGTTGTAATTTTTCTAAAATCATTGTATCTGTATTTCTGTGCTCATTCTATAGTTTTTTTTTTGAAAAATAGTTTTATAAGTAAATTATATAAATTCTATAATTATATAAATTATAGAATTTTTACAGTTTGTTCCCTAGGAAAAACTGTTTGCAGTGTTTGAATGTATCCACACAAAAATCTGGCAGAATATATCATATAATAAAAATTGATGTTTTATATTTTAATTCTTTAGCATTTTAAGAATATGGCACATAGTTATTTATATACTTATGTTTTCTACTTGTGATAAATGTTCCTATATTTTTAGTGACACAAATACATCTCAAATCTTAGAAATGTCTGGCTCCCAATAAACTCCATATAAGTCTCTGATATTTATATAAATCCTGGCTCCATCACATACTTAGCTTTAGCATCTGGGCATATTGATCAGCTCCTTTAAGCCTCAGCTTTTTTTTATCATTTAAATAGGAAACAAATGATGTAATTATATCGTATGGCTGTTTAGGAATTATATAACATAATAAATGTAAAGTCTTAGCAAGGACTAGCACCTGGTGAGCATTGAGGAACTGCTACCAGCTTGACCAACAGTTACCACCGCTCAAAGAGGGAGGCCTGAGTCCATATCCTTTGTTGGAAACTTCCAAACAAACAATTCCTGTCAATGTCTGTGTCTCCACCTTTGACATTCATTAAAAACAATTTACCGATGGTGTATTATGCACATGGTACTATTCTAGGCACTGTAGATATGGAATTAATAAAATATACAAAAAAAAGCTAGTTTTCATAGAGCTTCTATTCTAGTCATCATCCCTCTGCACAGTTACTGTATCTTTGTTCATTATCTGCTCGTGACCTGCTCCTTTTTATCATGCTTCAAGTATTTTTTTACAAAGATTATATTAATTTTCAGAAGCAATTCACAATATGGCACTGATATTTTGGTGCCTTTTCTGAAAGCCAGGTCCAGCTTGTATTCTTGAAAGTTTGAAGGAAGGACTTGAAGGCTCTGATCAGAGCTGTGAATTAGGAATTCTGCTTTGATAGCAGCGAACACACAGAATAAGGAAGCAAGGAGGAATGAAGGCAGCCTGACTAGGAACTGGCATGATGGTGTGAAAATGAAGGGAAGGATGAATCAAAAAGGAAAGATGTGTAGATGCAGACCGAACACATTTTGACAAAATATTATACACCATGATGGGGAAGGGAAAATAATATTTTGAAAGGTGGCTTCATGAATTTTAACCTAAATAATAGAGAATGTGCAAGTGCCATTAACTAGAATCAGAGATATAAGAACTAGAACTAAATTTGGATGGTGAGATGATTTTACGTGCTGACCTTCAAGTGTTAAAATATTACCCAGGGAGATAATAAGCTGTCAATGATTTGTTAATAGCTCTACAGTCGGTGCCTAAAACTGTACCTGGCATGGGAAGTATGCATAAACTGACTGAATAACAGTTTGTAATAACTTAAAATACAAAAATAGATTAAAATGCTATTTGTCTTTCAAAATTTATATGTTTGCCATCAAAGGGATTTATTAAAAGAAATTGAAAATAATTATTAAATTTAGTCAATAAGTAAATAACCCCAGAAAGCCAGCTTTTTTAAACAGCAGCAAGGGGAAGTTGCCTTATTGGATTTCAAAGCACTCTATAATTTTATAGTAAATAAAACATAGTCATTCAGGAATGAGCTTTACCATCCAAGCACTCGGAAAGATTCATTATTATGGAGTAAGGGGGAAATAAATTGTGTGTGTGTGAATATGTGTGTGTAAATATTTATGATTTAAATATGTACATCTAATATGAATCAATAAAAATTTGTTTTAAAAAATATCATTTCAAATTGATCAGAAAAACAAAGACTTTCTCCAGGATGCATGAGGTTCTCATTTTATAAAGAGGGCAAGGAGTGAAGGGCGAAGAGTTCCTCTATTTCATATGACACTAAATGAATTCCAGGTGTATTACAAAGCTAAACATGAAAAACACAGGCATGAAAATAAAAAGCAAAATGGTGGAGTACCCTCGTTCTCCCCACCCCCTACAAAAAAACAGCAGATAGGCAGTTATCCATGAATAGTAGCCTTGGGAAAGCTCAAGGGTCCATTTAAGAAACTGCAGCAACGGCTGGGGGCAGGGGCTGACGCCTGTAATCCCAAAATTTTGGGAGACTGAGGCTCGCGGTTGCCTGAGGTCAAGAGTTCAAGACCAGCCTGGCCAACATGATGAAACCCTATCTCTACTAAAAATACAAAAATCATCTGACGTGGTGGCACGCCTTTACTCCCAGCTACTCCGGAGGCTGAGGCAGGAGAATGGCTTGAGCCCAGGAGGCGGAGGTTGCAATGAGCCTAGATTGAGCCACTGCACTCCAGCCTGGGCGATTGAATGGGACTCTGTCTCAAAACAAAACAAAACCTGCAGCAACACGTGGCATTGTTGGAGCAAAAACCAGAGAGCCACCACACAGAAAGGATCACTGGAGAGATGGACACACCTGAGATGCTTGATTACCAGAATGAAAGAAAAAGGGCAGAAGGTAGCAGTCTCAGCTATGAAACACAAGAAAGAGAATCCTTGTGCACTATTGGTGGGAATATAAATTGTTATAGTCATTATGGCAAATCATATAAAAGTTCCTTAAAAAAATTAAAAATAGAATTACCATATGAGCCAACCATTTCACTTCTGAGTATATATTGAAGGAAAATGAAATCAATATGTCAAAGAGATGTATGTTCTCCCATGTTCACTGTAGCATTCTTCACAATATCCACAGAATGGAATCAACACTTAGTGGAACTTGTAGTATAATCTTCTATCTTCAAATATGTGCATGCATATGTGCTTCTCTGACGGTGTGCTTGTGCTGGTGAGTCAAGGTATCTGTATATGTATACCTACTGAAACATATCTAGAAAGATATTCAAGGAACTGAAAGCAGTGGCTATTTCAAGTAAATAGAGAGGAAGATGGGAAGAGTATGAAAAGACCGTACTTTATGCTTCATGTATGTGTAATTCCTATCCTCTAAAAAGACCATGTATTATTTTTAGAATAAAAATGATGGATATAAAAGTGAGTGGATGAAATAGGTAGTTATTTGAAAGAAGAATATAAAAACTGTGAAATTAGAAAACACAATTTATTAGAATGATAGATTTTTGTTTCTGAAATTATCCTTACTGGTGATTATATCAACTCTTATAATGAACATATTTATACACACCAATGAACAAATTTTCATGTTCCAACCATCTTCGAAGAAAACCTTATAACACGATTCTTTAAAATTATGGAAACTTTAGTTATTTATTTTCTGTTTAGTTGGGATTAATTGTGACAAAATCAATTGTTGTTCTCAGAGACTTCAATGAATTAAAAATGAGAGTAGGTTGAGCAGGTTAATGCAGCTAACTGGAAGTTAGGAGATTATATCTCTGGTTCGCGCTTGTCTAACTACTGTAGACTATAGCTTATTCACATATTGCATATGAATAGAGACCAATAAAATTAGATGCACGTTTCAGAATTGCTAGATTTAAAGAATTCTAGTATCTCATCCAACTATAAACTTCTGGAATTTTATATCATTGAGTGCAGTGGTTTCCTTAAAATGCAAGTCCAGACCAGATCTTTATCTTAGCGTAACATCATCCAGAAACAGACCTTAAAAAGAATATGAGTTGCAGTAGGTTGTTTGCAAAATAATTTCAGAAAATGCCCATATGAAAGTGATGTCTTCAGACATGGAATAGGAGGAAGCCAGTAACAGTGTGGTGTGTTATTAAGCTGGTTGCTACTGTGGACATTGATGCTCAATCCCACTCATGATGACCTGAGGAAACTCTGGTATTTATACACTGTCCCTCACTGGTTGAGGGTTGTGACTGGTGTCACAATGCTGGCCATAATTCTGTTTACCCTGTGCAGAGACTAAACATGTTCCCAAAGCTGGGGGGGAAAAAAGTGCCCTACGAAAAAAATCTCAGGTATTTCTGTTAAAGCAGCATCAGAATACGGAAATATGTGCTCAGAAGATAAGGACAAGACACAGGGCACCTGCTATATGTCACCACCTCCATTTTCATTCTGTCAAGTGTCAAGTGGTAGTCAGTCACAAATACACAACAACCACCAAATAAATAAATATATATATGTGTATATATATATATATATATATATATATATATATATAAACAGCAGATTCAATGGCACCCAATATAGTCCCTGACAGTGCATCTGTTCCCAAAACTGTAATTGATTTTCACCCTCTCCATCCTTTACCACTCATTCAATATTCTCACCCCCTTTGATACTACTTCTGCTGGTTAAAGTTGCTCATGCAGTAGAGTGACCCAGACTCTTGTTCCTGTGAGTTTGATCCCCTTTTCTTTGGTGACAGGGAGTTAATGCACATTTTCTACTCTGGCCATAATAGTTACTTTATTCATGGGCCCATCACAGAATACTGGTCTTGTTTCTTTCCTCAAGGTAGGCAAAGACAGAAGATGATTCAATCTCACTAGAAAAGTTATCGTAACTTTACTTTGTGACTCACTTTGATAGATGCTAGTAAAGTTTATTGTCATCTATGATGACGCTTCTGTTGTTCAGGCATTAAACTGGAAGCCAAGATATGGATATGATTGGGTACAACAACCCATGCACACTTTAGCCCGGGAGTTTGATGCCAATCTTCCATCTATCCATGCCCCTTCTCCACCATCTTCATTGTGGGTATGGGTATTTCCCTTTCCCCAGTATACGATTATTGTGGTACATACCTGTAGGTTCCTTAAATAAAATGTGGATAAATTTATACTTGATGTACTTGCTATGACCTTCAATTTAAGAAATCTGAGTCTGAAAATTGGATCAGATATGGAAACTTGGTAATAGTCATATATTTCCTTTGTAACAGGTGATATTGGTAGTCAACACTTCTACTCTTGATTTGTTGGTGGTATATGTTGAGCAATTTCACCACTGGCTCCTCATTGAACCCCTAGCCATGGCATGGTCCTGTGAGTCCATGTCCCTGACTACTATTCCGTCTTGTCGGCACATTATGTTGCTTAATTTCATTTGGTCTCTAACAGGTTAGTGCCACCAATCAGCCTCTGCTATTCTAAAATTCTGCCATTCTCACTGACACAAAGGAGTCTATTTCCACAGCAGTATCCCTCACTGTCCACCTAGATCTGCAGAGATCACACTTCGCTTCTCAACAATGCTTGTACCCTCCTAACTAGCACATTTTTGTTGTGAGTAAAGGGAGAATTTTTGAGCCTTCCCAGAGAACGTAGTTATTTGATGGATTCTCCGTTGTTGCATAATAAATATATTTTAATGTGGCCTGTTATTTGGGCCTTTTTATCCACTCATCAATATTCTACCAAGGCAGTTCTGTAATCTTCACTTTATTTTCAATGTGCCACCACTTTCTTTAAGCTTTAATGATCCCTTCCAGCAGTGTATCAAAGCTTGCTCTAGCTATTCTTGCCAGGACATTAAGCCCCAAGTTAAAGCAGAGTATCTGAATATCAATGAAGTTTTCATTATCAATCCCTATTCTCTCTTCACCCACTGGGGTTTGGCAAACTCCAGAAATATTTCTAAGCTGCTTTCCTATCTCTGTCCATCCATATTAGCCAGTTTCTTTAGTAATTTAGTAAATAATCTCTTTCCTCCTGCAGCAGGGACAAGCTATACAAACTGAAACATACTGAGATTTGACCTTGATTGTTACTCATAAAACAAAAAGAAAACAGAAGTCTTGATGAGGTGAAAATAATGTTGTGCAGCACCCACCACAGGTAAAAACTTGAATAGTCTCTTGGCAAGGGAATCCTGTAATCTATTGCAAGGAAGAGGAGGCCACTTTCACCTTCTCAGAGGATTCAAGAGAATCCGCATGTTCTGGTGCTCCAGCACATCTATTGGATGTCCCTGATCTCGGGATTCTATTCCTTCCCAATCTGGGTTCTGACTCCAAAACAGGAGACTTTTTGGGACTGTACATTCAGCTACCCTTGTAGTTCTTCAACTTTCACAATCACAACCTGGAATTGGTAGCACAATCTACCATCCAGTTGCAGAACATGAGTTCCTTTAAACTGTCTGACTGTTACACTAGAGTTGATTTGATGGTGGCTAACCTGAGTCTGTGATTCTCTTCTTCCAGAGTTTTAGTGGCAGTTGACTGTAGTAGACCACCTTCTTGTACTTGCCATTGATTTACTACCTCTCAAATGCTAAAGCTAGTTTATGGGCCAGTGCAACCATCCCTACACATATGCCATCCCAATTCACCACAGGTAAAAATCTTAGAAATTGTGATGATATGACATGTCAGGAGTTACCAGCATTTTTTTTTTTTGTCAGCAACATCAAAGAAATTTTTCCATTTCGATAACAGGTAATCCTAAAACAGAAGGGATTCTTAAAGTTTTACTTCCTACAACCACTTCTATTACCAAAAATTATGACTTTGGTTCTCCCTACAGAAAACCCTGGAATACAGATTCTAGTGCAATTAGTTTATTCAGGAAGTGATCCCGAAAAACACCAGTAAAGTTGTAGGAATTTGAGACAAGGAAGAGTAGCAAGTCGGTAAGGGGTGGAGGACTAAAGAAAAGTGAACAAAAGGGAGAATATTAGGAGATGAAATCACAGAGAGAATAGAGCCAGATTTTGTATGGCCTCGGAGGCATTGTAAAACCTTCAGATGCTATTTTTTGTAAGACGATGGGGCATCGAAGTTTTTGAATAAAAAATATATATATATATAACATATGCTTCAGTGGGAAAACTTTGCCTATTGTGGTAAAACATTGAATGAATAAGGGCAAGGAAAAATCAGGAATATAAGTTAGGAGGTGTTTATGGCAAGACAAATGAGACAAGATGATGGCTGGGACATGAGTGATGGCAGTACCAGTGGTAAACGGTAGTCATGTTCTCCATTTACTCTGAAACAAAATCCAACATGATTCACTAATCGAGCTAACGTAGGGTTTGAGAGAGACTAGGAATTAGAAAGACTCCAGGGTTTTGGCCAAAGCAGTTCAACTCATTAACTGAGATGGTGAAAGCTATGAAGTCAGGCTTATTAGTAAAGGATGCTGTTGAATCTACAAGCATGAGGTAAGAGGAATTGTCTAGTATAGAGAAATACATTCCGGTCAAGTCAAAGTCAAAGGAGTAAATTTAGGTGAACAAAGAAGTCTCAGGGCTAAGCTCTGGGCCATTCGAACTAAACATGTCAAAAAAAGAGGAAGAAGAAATGGGGGAGGGGAAAAAAGGACAAACAGCCAGAGGTGGATAATGAGGAAAGTGTGGAGCTTAACATTTTGCTGATAAATGTGTTAGAACAGAGCATTAACAATGACAGTGCACTTACTAAATGCTGAGGTCTTTCTTTACATTACTTTATTTAATCTTACATACGATGAAGTGTTGCAAAGTATTACTTTTTGTGTTTTATGTATGAGAAAACTAATGCCTTAAAGTTAAGCCATTTGCCCCACTCACTGTGTGAGGAGGTGAATGAAACTGGTATGAATTCTGGCCACCATGATTCATGTGCCAGAGCTTTCATATGATAGCACTCCATTCTCTTAGCAAAGGCAATATATCCTTTGTTTCACTTTATTTGAAAGTAGCTCTCTTTTTATTCCTGCCACAAATCTACTTTTACATTTGGTTATGTTTCATCACCTATTAGTATCATAGAACTGGAAAAGACCATAAAGATCATCTAGTCAACATTATTATATTAATTTCACATTATAGTGCAGAAATGAGGAGAATCATTTGCACAGTAGTGTAGTTGTTAAAATCTCAAACTTTTAAACCAGATTGCCTAAATTTAATTCCTAATTCCCCACATGGTATAAGTACTTCAGTGACAATAGAGAATAAAACTATCCAATTCTCTATGTTCTTACTTGTAAAACAGGCTAACAATAGTAGCTACCTTATAGGGTTTTTATAATTCAATGAATTAAGAGATGTAAAGCAATTAGAACACTGTTAGCTATTATTAATCCTTTTCATATTTTATATGATATTTGATATATAATTCATATACTATAAAACTCACCTTTTAAAATGTGAGTTTAGTGGTTATTAGTATATCCAACCAAGTTATATAATCTTGACCAATATCTCATTTAAGAATATTTCATATCTCTACAATAAAGCACATTATCTATTAGTATTCATTCTCTAGTCTCTGTTCATGTGAGACCCTGGCAATATCAGTCAACTCTCTGTCTCTCTGGGTTTTCTTATTCTAGATATTTCATATAAATGGAATCATACAATATGTGGTCTTTTATGCCTGACTTGCTTTGCATAATATAATGTATTTAAGGCTCATCCATGTTATTGCATGTAACAGTATTTCGTCCCTTTATAAGGCCATTTGATACTGTACTGTATAGAAATACTACATTTTGTCTATACATTTATCAATTGATGTATACTTGGAGTATTTCCACTTTTAGCTAATATGAATAATGTCAAAATATTAATGTATAAATTTTTGTGGGGGTATGTATTTTCAGTTGTCTTGGGTGTGTCATGAAGTTGCTAGAAATGAAATTGCTGACTCAGATGGTTATTCCAATATGAGGTTTTTGAGAATCTATAGAACTGCTTCCTAAAGTGACTGCACCATTTCTCTATTTCTACCAGCAATGTATAAATTACCAACTCCTTCAACTTCTTACCAACACGTTTTATTGTTGATCTTATTTATTACAGCCCTCCTAGAGAGTACGACGTAGTATCTCATTGTAATTTTAATTTGTATTTCTCTAATAACTCATGATATTGAGCATATTTTCATGTTTATTGACCTTGATATGTCTTCTTTGAAGAAATGTCTATTTAAATACTTTGTCCAAATGTTAGGCTATTAGTCTTTATTTTATTCAGTTTTAATAAATACTTTCCCTCATTCTGAATTATAGCTTTGTTTTTTTGATTGTGTCCATTGAGCACAAAATTTTTATTTTCAATTACTTCTAATTTATCTATTTATTTTCTTTTATTGACTGTGGTTCTAGTGTCGTTTCTAAAAAGACATTGCCTAGTTAATGTCATGGAGGTTTATAGATATGTTTTCTTCTAGGAGTTTTATTACTTCATTCTCACTTTTAGATATTTGGTTAATTTTGAATTAATTTTAACATATGGAATGAAGTATAAGTGTAATTTCATGTTTTTTTCAAGAACATATTCACTTTCCCCAACACCATTTGTTTAAAAAAAAACTATTTGTTTCTTTATCAAAGTGTGTTGACACTCTTGTTAATAAACAAATAATCAAAATATAAAAACTTATTTCTAGACTATCAATTCTATTTCAGATTTCCATGTCTCTGTCCACATTCCAGTACCATACTGACCTAATTACTACAGTTATGAAGTAAGTTTCGAATTAAAAAGTGTTAGTACTCCATGTTTTCCTTTTTTTTTTTTTTTTTCAAGATCTTTAGGTTATTTTGGGTCTGTTTTGTTTGCATGTAAATTTTCGAATCAGCTTGTCAATATCTGAAAAAACAATGCAGCTGGAATTTTCATAAGAATTGCATTGAATCAATTTGTGACTACGGTCATTTTAACAATATCACATCTTTCAACCCATGTACATAAAATGTCATTTTATTTATTTAGATCTATAATTTTTTGACGTTTTGCACGTTTTTGTTAAATTTATTCCTAAATATTTTATTTTGGTGATAATGTAAATGGAAGTATTTATCTAAATTTATTTCTGGGTTATAAATTGATAGTTGGTAAAATACATTTTAATTTACTTATATTGATCCTGTGTCCTGCATATTTGTTAAACTAATATATTTGCTCTAACAATGTGTGTGTGATTTCCCTTAGAATATTTTACATACAAGATCATATCATTTTAAAATAGAGATAATTTTGCTGCTTCTTTCCAATATGGACACCATTTATTTATTTATTTTTGCCCTTTTTTGTTGAGGCTAGATCATCCAATAGAATGTTAAATACAGGTTTCAATAACAGAAATACTTACATTGTTACTGATCTTACAGCGAAAACATTCAGTGTTTCATCATTAACTGGGACGTTAGCTGTGGGCTTCTTGTAGATCCCTTTATCAGGTTGAGCAAGTTCCCTTGTATTCTTAATTGTCTCAGGTGTATTCGTCACCTAGGGCTGCCATAATAAAGTACCATAGACCATGTGGCTTAAATAACACAAAGTCGTTTTCTTACATTACTGAAAGCAGGTAGTCTGAATTCGGGGTGCTAGCACGATCAGGTTTTGGTGAGAGCTCTCTTTCTGGCTTGCAGATGGCTGTCTTTTGGCTGTGTGTTACGTGACTCTTCTCAGTGCTGCATGAGGGGCGAGGTGGATGGGGAGAGAGAAGGAGACCTATCTTTTAATAAGGCTACTTATATCAAATAAAGAATCCACCAGTATGAACTTATTTAACCTTAACTACTTCCTAAACATCATATCACGAAGTGTAATCAGATTGGAGGTTAGGGCTTCAATATATGACTATTGGAAGGACACAATCAGTTCATAGCACTGAGTGTTGTTGTTTTTCATGAAAAGGTACTGTATTTCTTCAGATGCCTTTTCTGTATCACTTGAAATAATCACATGGGCTTTGTCTTTATTTTATTATATGGATATACCTTCATTGATCTTTACAGTTTATATGTTGCCAGACTCATTTTGCTAATATTTTGTTGAAGATTTTTGTTTTAATGTTCGTAAGAGGTATTGGTCCCTAGTTTTCTTTCGTGTTTTTTAGCTTCAGTGTCAGGGTAACAGTGGCCTCATAAAATCAGCTGGAAAATGCTTCCTTCTTCTCTACTCTTTAGCAGGGTTTGTAAAGGATAGGTGCTAGTTCTTCTTTAAATATTTGGTAGAATTAACTATAGTATCTAAGCCTGTATTTGTGTGTGTGTGTGTGTGTGTGTGTGTAAAGTTCATGGATTACTAATCCAATTAATTTACTTGTTAAAGTCTATTCTGTTTTTTCTTGAGTCAGTTTCAGTAGTTTGTGTTCTTCTAGAAATTTATCCATTTCATCTAGATTGCCTAATTTCTTGACACACCATAGTTCACAGTATTTCCTTATAATCCTTTCTTGTGTCTGCAATGTGAGTAGCAATGTCTTCTCTTGAATTCCAGATTTTAGTAAAACAAGTCTTTCTTTTTTCTCTTCAGCTGTCTAGCTAAAGATTTGTCAATTCTGTTGATCTTTTCAAAGAACCAACTTTTGGGTTTCTTGATTTTTCTATTGGATTTATGGCCTTCCTTTCACTTATTTCACCCTAATCTTTGTTTTTCTCCCTTTTCTTGCTTTAGGTTTATTTTGCTCTTATTTATCTAGTTTATTAAGTCAGAGATTTGGTTATTTATTCGATGTCATTTTTCTTTTTTAATGAAGCCATTTATAGTTACAAATTATTAAATGACAACAATTATTCAGGTATTTTCCTTTTTAAGAAACTGCAAACCCATCTGCCTCCTCTATGGCATGGTAGGTTGCTGACTTCCAGTGTGACTGTGGCAATGTTGATTTTCAAGGCTAACAGATAGCTAGGGAGAGGGTGATAAGAAAATGGGATGTACATATAAACAGGACTGCTGGGAAGTTCACACGGCAGCTGGGCAGAGCCCACAGCAGCTCAGCAAAGCCTCTGCAGGCAGACAGGGACTGGGCTGCCTCCTTGCTGGGCAGGGCAGCCCTGAAAAGAAAAAAAAAAAAAGGCAGCAGCACACC
>CAUYQU010077420.1:0-18538 GCA_963574635.1 Cheracebus regulus
GATTGGTGGACTTCAGCAATAATTTTAGGGGCCTGTTCCCGGGGAAGGGCGATCTTGTTATTTAGGAAGATCCAGCCCTGATTAGATTCTGTTCCCCCTTTTAGTATGTGGGCCTGTTTTTCTGATGGTGAGTATACAGGCTGTGTGGCTGTGGTAATGAAGAGACCAGGGGTAGGGGCTAACTTGGCGTTAGTTAAAGATTTTGCTGCTGTATCTGCCCGCGCATTGCCCCAGGAGACGGCATCATGCTGGGCCCGGTGTCCTCGGCAGCGTATGACTGCAACCTCCCTGGGCAATGATAAAGCCTGTAAAAGGTTGGAAATCTGTGTAGCATTAATTATGGGGGACTCTTTTGTGGTAAGGAATCCCCACTCTCTCCAGAGGGCAGAGTGGCAATGGGTAATAAGAAAAGCATATTTTGAGTCAGTATAGATATTTGCTCACTTTCCCTGTGCTAGTGTGAGAGCCAGGGTTAGGGCAATGAGCTCCGCCTTTTGTAATGTGGTTCCGTCAGGGAGGCGACGTGCCTCGAGGGTGGCTGAATCTGTGACTACCGCATAGGCTGCATTTTGCCGCCCGTCGGCTGTCATTATTGAACTTCCATCCACATAGAAGGTAAGGTCTGGGTTAGGTAGGGGAAGGTCAGATAGGCCCTCCCGAGGTTTGGCAAGTACATCCATTAGTTGTGGGCAGGAGTGGGCTGGGGAGGGGGGAAGGGATGAAAGGGGAAGCAAGGTAGCCAGGTTGAGTGGGGAAGTGGGATGAAGGCTGACTGAAGGATTTTTAATGAAGAGCAGGTGGAACTCCTGTAGACGGGAGGGCCCCAGGTGAGCGAGAGATTTGTGGGAGAGGAGGTCCGTAAGCCGGTGAAGAGAGAACACTGAGATGGGCTGGCCCAGGGTAAGTTTCAGGGATTCCTTTGTAAGTTCTGTTGCTGCTCCCAGGGGGCCGCAGGCAAGGCTGCCATCCCCTGACCGTGGGGTCAAGTTACTTCAATAAGTAGGCTACAGGGCGGAACACAGGACCCAGGGGTTGGGTTAGAACCCTGACAGCAATGCCCTGCTTCTCATCAGTGAACAGATAAAAGGGGCGATTGAGGTCCAGCAGATCAAGTGGAGGTGCGGTGGACAGAGCAGTTTGAAGGGTTTTAAAAGCCCATTTTACAACCTCAGGGTGGGAGAGAGGTCCTGTGGGGGTGTCCTTAGCCACCATGTACAGAGGTTTAGCTAGAGAGGCAAAGTTAGGTATCCAGTGTTGAAGAATCCTACAAACCCTAAGAAGGAGAGAATCTGGTTGGCAGTCTCCAGGGACTGCATCGAAAGAAGTGCTTTCGGGCGATCTGTTGTTAGGCTTTTAGTTTTGGGGGTGAGGCAAATGCCCAAGTAGATCACCAAGGTGACTGATAACTGTGCTTTGGAGGGCAATACTCGGTATCCCTGAGATCCAAAAAAGTTAGGGAGAGTGGCAGTATGCTGTTGGGATAGGGAGAGGGAGGGGCTACAAAGTAACAGGTCGTCCACGTACTGGAGAAGGAGACTGGGTTGGGGGGGGCAGGAGCCAAGATCGGCTGCCAAGGCTTGTCCAAAAATGTGAGGGCTGTCTCTGAATCCCTGAGGCAGGACCGTGCAGGTAAGCTGCTGTGACAAGTTGGTGTCAGAATCAGTCCAGGTGAAGGCAAAGAGAAAGTAGGACTTAGGGTGAAGGGGAATGGTAAAGAAGGCATCCTTGAGGTCAAGAACTGTAAAATGAGAGGTAGTGGAGGGAATGTTTGATAATAGAGTGTATGGCTTGGGGACTACAGGGTGGAGGGGTACCACCGCCTCGTTGATAAGGCACATGTCCTGAAACAGGCTGTAGTCGCCGGACGGCTTTCGGACCGGAAAGATCAGGGTGTTACAAGGGGAACTGGTGGGAATAAGCAGTTCCTGGGCTAGCAGGTGGGTGATGATAGGCTTCAGGCCTTGACAGTGGGTCTTTGAGATGGGGAAGTGAGGACGTGAAGGAAAGTGGGTAGGATCTTTGAGAAGTGTCTTAACTGGGGTATGATGTTTGGCCACTACAGGCTTGGAGGTATCCCATACCAGGGGATTAACTATGTCAGGAGGGATTAGGGGTTGAGGTGAGGAGTTAGGGCAGAACGTGGCATCAGTTAGGAGTGGCAGTAGGAGGTGAGCAGATGATGGGCTTGAGTGTGGGGAGCCAGTGAGTTGGAGAGTGGCCCCCACAGTCTGCAGAATGTCTCGTCCCAAAAGGGGGACTGGGCATGAGGGTA
The DNA here is from genome assembly GCA_963574635.1 of Cheracebus regulus. NCBI lineage: Eukaryota > Metazoa > Chordata > Mammalia > Primates > Pitheciidae > Cheracebus > Cheracebus regulus. The sequence continues at coordinate 2,273 of CAUYQU010077420.1, forward strand.
TGATTTAAAAAAAGGGTGGGAAAAGGGGTGTCCCTCGAGGACACAGGTTAAAGGATGGGTTTGATAAGGGCAGGAAGGCTTACTGTCAATTCTCATGACTGAAACCTGGGAAGGTATGCCAGGTCCTGAGTAGGAAGGCAATACAGAATAGGTAATCCCCTGTGTCCATTAAGAAGGAAATGGACTTACCCGCTACCTGCAGCGTTATCCTGGGCTCGGCAAGGGTGATGGGGCTCTTTGAGTCTGGGCTGCGTCAGTCGTCCAGAAGGCCGAGAACTTCAAGTGATGGGATTACTTCCTGCGGACCGGCCTGCCCTCCACATAGAGGTGCAGGGGGTGGGCCTGTAGTCCGGGACGGGCAATTACTGCACCAATGTCCAAGCTGCTTGCAGTTCGGGCAGGGCTTGGTAGATGGTCGGGGACATGGACACTGATGTGCCCAGCATCCCTCCTGACTGCACTTGAAACAGGGCCCAGGTGGAACGCCTCCAGAGTTCATAGCGAGTTTTGATAGACCCCCTTCACCAGGCGCCTGGTGGGCTGGCGGCCTCAGGGCTGCCACAAGAGCTTGGGTTTGGAGGCTCACCTTTTGCTGTAGATGGGCCTGGCGGGTGGCCTCAGCCTTTTCCTCTTGGCCATTAAAAACTTTAAATGCCATGTTTACCAGGTCTCGTATGGGAGTTTGGGGGCCCTCCTTAGCCTTTTTAAGTTTCTTTCTAATGTCAGCCGCTGAATGAGAAATGAAATGGGTGGCTAGAACTGTAGCCCCCGGTAAAGAGGCTGGGTCAAGCCGGGTATGAAGGATCATAGCATTAGTTAACCAGTCAAGGAAGGCGGCGAGGTTTTCAGTAGGACCCTGAGTTATTTCCCTTAGCTTATCATGATTAACTACCTTTTGGGCTGCGCTTTGCATGCCCGCTAGGAGGCACTGTAGCATTTGGTCTCGGCGGCAGTGGCCATTTTGACCAGTTTGATAATTCCAGTTAGGGTCAGCCTCGGGGACTGCCACCGCACCTACTGTCATCTGATTGTCTGTGAGATGCACCTGATCAGCATGCACCTGGGCCGCCCTAAGGATGCGATCACGCTCATCTGGAGTGAGGGCGGAGGACAGAATTATATAGGCATTGTGCCAAGTGAGGTCGTAAGCCTGGGTGAGGTAGCGGAATTCTTTGGTGTAAGCGGTAGGATTAGTGGAAAATGACCCTAGGCGTTTGTTTGGTTGATAGATCAGAGAGAGAAAAGGGAACATGTACTCAGACAACGCCCTCCGCTCTGGCGACCTCACGAAGAGGACAAAGGAGGGAGGTTTCATCGTTGGGAGCACAGCGCAAGTGAGTGTGAGCACTGACAGGAGAGGCTAGGTTGGAACCAGGAAGAGGAGGAGCTGGAGGGGGTTGAGGTTCTGCATATGGCGGAGGATTTGTGAGTCGGGGTCAGAAAAGGAGGAGGATGATGGATGGGCCAAGGGCAGTGAGGGTAACGGGAGTGAAAACTGGAAGGCTAAAAGCAGCCTTTGTTTTTTTTATGGAGAGGCCCAGCTTGGGTAAATTTTGGACTAGACATCCCAATGGCGACTTGGGGTCTACGCGGGACTCCTGATTACCCATAGTCCACTCTCTGTCGCGGGGAAGTTAGGAGTGAGGAATGGCATCCCAGACCTCGACACCCGAGTACCGGAAGTTACGGGGAAGGACAGGAGTATAGGGACATCTCCACAATATTCCTAACTTCTGGAGCAGGCCAGCAGGGACACTGGGACGTCTCTGCGAGACCCACAGCTTGAGACGGGAAGGAGTCCTTGACACGGCCGCGATTACGGACAGGGCACTCCATGGTTTGGAGCAAACAGAGGATGGGGTTATGGGCAATAGGAGTCTTACTGGGTGATGGCTGCAGATGGTCAGAGAGTTGGCGGTTCCCTGGTTCGGCTTAGGGTAGAGGAGTGTTTCCCCCAGGAGGGGTCTTGAACTCCTCCCCGGTTTTCGGCACCACTTGTAAGGGTTATTGCCGAGTTTAAAATGAGGAAACTGAGGCCAGTATAAGAAAAATTAAATTCCGGTTTATTCAGCTCCCGGGTGAGGTTCTATGGTCCAGGGAAAAAGGGCCAGAGAAGTCGCGCCGACTTCCTGGGACATGGGGTTTTTATAGCTTTAGGGAACGAGGAGTGGCCAGGTGATCTAATTGGTTGCAGGGGAGCGGGATGGAGACGGGGCGGGCTGCTATTGGTGGGTAGATTGTTGGGCGGGTTTTTCCTAATGCAAGATCCGGCTAGGGTTACATCAGCTGGATCCTTCCAGGGGAACATGTGCTCAGAGTTAGGTGCCCTGTGCAGGGCCAGGTGCCTGCAGAGGTGGGTGCCAAGTGCACAGGTGGGTGTGTGCGACCTCCTGGCGAGGCAACCGGCCTTACAGTTCACAGTTCTAAAGGCTGGAAGTACAAATCAAGCCACCACCTGGGTTGGTTACTTCTGAGGAGTAGGAGGGAAGGATCTCTTCCAGGGATCTCTCCTTGGCTTGAGGATGACCCACTTCTCCCAACGCCACTCCACATTTCCTTCCTTGTACACATGTCTCTGTGTCTGAATTTCCCATTGATACCCACAATGCACGCTAGACGTTTTGGTTAGAGCCCACCATAATGAATGTAATTTAACTTGAGTACCCCAGTAAAGAACCCATCTTCAAGTAGGAGAGAGATGAGGGGTCAGGAGTCTAATAGATGTATTGGTTACAGAGGGATTTAGGGTGCATACCACTCCTTATAAGAATCTAATGCCTGATAATCTGTCATTGTCTCCCATCTCCCCCATATGGGACCATCTAGTTGCAAGAAAGCAAGCTCAGGGCTCCCACTGATTATACATTATGGCGAATTGTAAAATTATTTCATTGCATATTACAATAGAATAAAAAGAGAAATAAAGTGCATGATAAGTGTAATGCACTTGAATCATCCCAAAACCATACCCCCAGTGCTGTTGCATGAAAAACTTGTCTTCCATGAAACCCGTCTATGCTGCCACAAAGGTTGGGAACCGCTGGTCTAGCTAGCGTGAGCTGGCAATCTGCAATCCCAGGAGTCATTTGTTATCTTAGCCTATGTCTGGGAACAGGGGGCATCTTTGGGATTAGTCCTTCTCCGAAGAGGGTAGTTGCTATTGAACTTCACTACACTACTGAGAATTCTGATTGCCAGTGGCCAAAAGATCAATCCTTGAAATTAGCCTCCTAAATTTTATTAAAAGTATTTTAGAAATTTATTATTCTAACCGTTTGATAGAAAGGTTAAATGCATGAAAAGACACAGGATGGTGTCACGGCTAGCCTTAAAACTTTGCTTGATGAAAGTGAAGAGCAAAAAATATGATGAAAACAAAGATAAACTCCTGTGTCTGCTCAAACTGCCCCTCTAGGAATAACAGAAAAGGTCACTCCACCTTGCGGCCTGAGACTTCAAATTCTGTGCTTTCACCTCAACGTCATGGGTTGCATTCCTGTTCAGGAAACCATCCCCTCTCGGTTGGATACTTGTGTGACTTTCGGGAAGTACCTATTTCTTATTGACCCATTTTGCTTCCTTGGATTTTTATTTCCTGTCTTCTTTCGTCTGTGATGGAGGCACATGAGGCCCTTTGGCCAATGTGTATACATAGCTGACAATCTAAGACCCTCGAATATTTGGTGGGACAAACATGTGAGTTGTATCCTGTTATTGGCTAGCAAAACTTTCTTTTCTCTTTGAGCTGTGTCTGGGGTTTGGGGCATTTCTGGACCTTGTGAAATGTACTTTTCAACTTTTTGCAGACACTTCATTCATCCTTGGTTGAGTCATATTCTTGGTTAAACTTAACTGAAAAGGTACCTTTACTTTACAGAAAACAAGACAAAGAAGAAAAGGACAAAACCAAGAAATATCAGCTGTTTGTCTTGGTTAAAATCTAATATGAAGAAATTTCCAAGGATTTTTCAAGAGCTTGATAGTCAGAAGTCAACTAAATTTATATGAATACTTAGGATACACACACACACACACACACACACACACACACACACATACATTTATATATTTATACTTAGAGACAGAGAGAGAAAGAGAGAGAGACAGACATTTAAATCCTCTGTTCACTGTAAACAGTTCTCAGACCACTGAATTCCTCTCTTTTTGAACCTCTGTTAAGCATATGTACTCACTTAGTCTATCTCTCCATTTACTTCTCTCTGTCCCTTCTTTCAGTTGCAATCCCCAATGCCATGTGAGAGAACCTAAAACCATTTTTTCTTTTGCAACAGCCTGAGAACCCTTAAGGAAAACAGAAAAAGCTCCACACACTCTTTTTGTGGGTAAAAACATCCATTTTTCCTCATGGAACCCCCAAAGCAGCAAGTGGACAGATTTCTCTCAAGTCAAAAGCTGTACTCTCTTTTACCTTATACCCCTCAACCTCTTTAGCTTTGTTATGGTTTGGCTGTGTCTCCACCATAATCTCGTCTTGCTTTGTAACTCCCACAATTCCCACATGGTGGGAAGGACCTGGTGGGAGGTAACGGAATCATGGTGTCTGCTCTGTCCCATACTGTTCTTGTGACAGTGAATAAGTCTCAGGAGATCTGATGATTTTAAAAATTACAGTTTCCCTGCACAAGCTCTCTTCTCTTGTCTGCCAACATGTGAGATGTGCCTTTCACCTTCTGACGTGATTGTGAGGCCTCCTCAACTACGTGGGACTGTAAATCCATTAAACCTCTTTCTTTGGTAAATTGCCCAGTCTCGGGTATGTCTTTATCAGCAGTTTGAAAACAAACTAATATAGGCTTCTAGATACATATGTACACATAAATGTTATATGTTATGCTTCCATATATGTATATGTCTGTAGAGATGTTTACATATTGGCTACCCATGGTATCAAATTAAGTTAAACTTGAATGAGTACTCATATATTAAATAACTAGCCCAAAACGTTTCAAGTTCATGGGACCTCAATAATCTTTGTTAAATACAAATGCTTGTAAAAGTATTTGGTAAAACAAAAGAAAAATGTCTTTGAAACTTAATTTAGACAGTTCGTCTGAGTCTACTGGTCAGATACTGTTTCCACTAGATGTTTTTGGGTCATAAAACCATTACTTCTGTAATACTTCTGATACTGGCTTGTCTTGGAACTTATGTCTTTAAATTTAACTGCTACAAGTTCATGAGGAGACCTAACTCCAGGCATTGCCCTTTGTCCTGGGCACTTTATCTGATACACAATTAAAATAACAAACCTTCTAGGTTATTCAGCAAATTATAAGGGTTACTGCAAGTTACCATTATAGTTACCATGTACAATTAAAACTTCTGGATATAAGAGAAAGAATGTTATGTACAAGGTATATTTAAAAAGCAAAATGAGTTTTTCAATTTACAAATGGTCATAAAAAGGCATGGGAATGTAGGTTTTGTGAGGAAATGTAATGTTGCCTAGTTTTAAGGTTTTTAAGAATTATTTTAAATTAAAAAATAAAATAAGTATAAAAATGAAAAAAGAGAATACAAACTTAAAAAGATTATAAAAGGTTTATTAAAAATCTTACCTTGTGGGCAAATGGACTAAAATTAAATGGATTTATTTACAGAACTTTAGGAAAATTATCTTTGGAGTTAAGAATACACAAAATATGAAGGTAAAATTTGGTTTACTCTTTTTAACAAGATTTCTAAATAATATTAATCATAGCTAGTAAAACATTTTTTTTAACCGTTTGCATAAACTACAGAGAAAGAGAGGAATGAGGGAGAGAACAAGTCAGATTCAGCTGGCCTCCTGGTGTCCTTATCAATTCTGATGATTGTTGGGGAATCTGAGTGTCACCTCCATCTAAGATTAAAGGTTTTTTGCTTTTACAAATCTTTAATTCATCACTTTGGCTAAATAAATGACTGTCATTTTACAGTGACCTGGGCTCCTATTGTGAGCAAGTGTTTCACACCTTGATATCTGAAAAACGTCCACCAATACATTCAAATTCAGAATTCACTCTTTTGACCTCATACCAGCATTTTGGATATTATGGGCCTTGGAAGACCAAGAGAGACATATTAACATTATTTGGTCTGTTAACATTATACAGGAAACACTGACAAATATGAAATCATGCTTAAACTTCTTTGGGTTATATCTGCATAAATGTGTTATGAATATATGTCCCGAAATTGTATGAGATTCCAAAGATTCTAATCCTTCTTGGGATATGTTATCCATAATAATTATGATTATTATGCTAAATATTTGTATGCCACAGAAATAACCAAATCTCTCTGTCAATTGTGTCTTTTACCATGGGTACTGTAAGACTTTTGTCACAAACTGACAATTCTTCTTTTACTTTGACTTCTCTCAAAAACTAGTTTACAAGCAGCGACTGTCCAAAATTTTCTTCTTAAAACAAGTCAAGGTAAGGACTCTGGCAAGCACTCTTAAATAGAGGTTTCTGATAACTTTAGAGATCATACTACTAGACTAGGAAAAAGAATTTCAGGGGCTACAATTAGAAAACAAATGTGGGTATGAGGATTGCCTATCCAACATCCAGCAGAACAACAGTTAATTACATGGGACTGAGCAAAGAGAGGGCTAAAGAGATTTTTGTGAACTTTTTTTTTTTTCTGTAGTTTTAAACACCACTGATTCCTTTCCTGTTTTCCTTTCCAGGGTTAGGAAAACTTTTTTGTTTGTTTGTTTTTGTTTCTCGGCTATATATAACAATCAACACATTTTGTAAAGTATAATTTTGTGAGCCAAATCTGAAGCATGTCTATATCTCCCTGCCTGGTTTCTCCAAAAGTGAGAAACTATTTGCGGGTATTGTTAACTCATGGCAATACAGTTATTTGCATAAGTTCAGTAAGAATCTGTTCTCTTTTGTAACACTGGAAACACTGCTAATTTTACCAAGGCTTTGTTAGAAAGGCATAGTTTCAGATGTGACCAGACTGCTTTGCAAAATTTAGGTTGACTTTATAGAGCTGATAAAAAGTCCCTTAAAATGCTGGACTGATGCTTTGGCTAGCAGTTCCTTTACAAGATTCCTAACCTGTGGTAAGGTAAGAATGTCACTTTCTGACAGGCCCGGGAACCTCAGTTAATTTGGGGACCTTGAGAAGACAGGAATTCACACAATTCAAACAGATGTCTACCCATAAAGAGAAATCCCCAGACTGCCTTTTTAAACTTGAGTGGCTTCTAAAAGGCCAATGTAAAATTCCTTATAAAAAATAGTTCCAGCAAAGCCGACTGAAAAGGGCCCAACCAACCAATCACTAGTCTTGCTACACTTTATGCAAATAATCAGGCAAAGTATAGTAAGAATGAAACGTACTTTGCATATAAATTGGTCCTACTGTGATTCGTCTTTAATAGAAATGGGAAACTGGAGAGAAGAAATTTATGTTTCAAAAAATACAAAACACTGTAAAATACCTGTTAGTAGATTCTGACCATGTTCACTGTTTTTCAGTTCCTATTATTTCCCTACTATATCAAAGGAATGCTGAATTCTTTTCTGGGTACAAGTCTCCAAACTAATGATTCAATCTTTTCTCCAATTTTCACTGAGTTAAAAATCACTAAAATTAAAAGAGCTTTTCCCCAAGGCCATGCAAGCTGAAACTAGAAAACCTGATACACACTTTGAGAGAAATGACTATAGCAAGTTAGATATGAACAGCCTTCAGGCTTGTTGAGGTACAGACTCATCAAAAAGTTCGTTGGATCACCTGATGCAGACTCCACCCCAAGAAAAATCCATCTGATCATCACTATCTGCTCTCCATTCGAAAGTGCTTCCAACCCAGCATCTAAAATCTTCTCAACTGACGGCCCCTGAACTCAAAAGCTAAGTTTTTAGTCTGTTCTAACCATTAAGCCGTGGTTGTCATTGCTTCCATGAAAATGCCTCCTACTAAATATCGATTGCATAAATCATACAGAGGACTAACTCTGACAGAAGCCCCTCCACAAACTCATGGTCTGAAAGGAGAAACAACTGTTAACGGTTTGACTGGACCAGCCTATTCTCAGTCCTGGGAGACTGGATCAATGGCTTGTATACAACAATCCAGCAACCCAGTTTCTGCACCGTGAAACTTCTTGGGGAAGTTTAATACCGAGGAATTTTGTTGCAGCTCAGAAAACAATAGCCCAAAATGAAGGCCTCAGAAGAAGTAGCCTCAGAAGCACAAGTTTCTCTCTGACCTTCTCCTGCCCTCCTGACTCTCAGCCTCATTCTTCCCTGAGGATAGCCAGAGAAAGCAGAAACCCTCTTGCCCAAGGGAAGTCATAGAAACCAGAGCCCCTTATCCCACAAAGACAACTCATAAAAGCTAAAAGCATTAATCTGATTCACCACCCCCCAAGTCTTTCTGTGTAAAAAACTGGTGGTAAAGCAATTGTGTGACCTACATCATTTGACTGTCGCTCATGGGACTCCCATTTCAGAGAGGGTCCTTCCCAGGAGGAAGGACTGTGTGCTCAGAGAGGCCAAGCAGAGTCTAGACAGACAGGCCTTGCCAGGTTTCCCCACTCAGCCTATTAGCATTAGATCATAGCCTTTATTTCCCACAGTAATTATGTACCTTATTCCTCCTTAATATAAAATTCCCTCTGACGCATGACAAAATACCTCAGCAAGCATCAGATCCACCAGATAGTCCTTGCCTAACATGAATCCCCAAAGCACATGTCGTTCACAAGCACCTCTGTGTAGATCTCAGGTGCAGAGTTAGTTAAATGATGGACATGTTTCAGGACTTCTGAAGAAGCATGAAAGCAGCAGCAGGCATGGGAGGTATAGGACGGGGCTGTCACACACATCAAATAGTTGCTGCATGACAGGGACTGGATTTATGACCCAGGTGAAGAGGATTCAAGATGCTTGTCTGCTCCACTAATGCCCTAGTCAGGTACCAGCCCATTTGGCCAATGACCCTAGATGTTTGACCTGAAGTCCTTCATAATAAGGTGAATGAATAAATGTCACTTTTTCAAGCTTCATTCTCCCCGCCATGTATTTGTTCCCCCCTTGTCAAAGAGTGAGGGCCACAATTGAGGAGAAGAAAGGCTGTGATGGGTCAAGAATGAGGATCAATCTCACTGTACAGGTCACTACACTGGGAAGGGATTCTTATCCTGCCACATCAATGTGGTGGTTATGTTTTGTCAGGCATCTGTGCTTGGAGGTGAAAAAACCATTTTAGTACCTGAACATTCAAGTCGCTTGAGGACAAAATTAGGAATGGGAAAGAGAATCATTTTTCTCTCTCGATTACCATTTGAATCCATTGTTCTCTTATTGCTGGAGTAGGCTGGAGACATTTCCAGTCATACATATGAACTCATACTTTTCAACCACAAAGACTGTGACCAAATGATCAGGAAAAAGAAACTCTTGACAAGAATGTTCACACAAATATCCTCCTCAGTTTTCAGGGAAGGACACTCAGACACTGTTTTTGGCTGGGTCCCTTAGCACGCATAAAAACAATGGCTGTGGCTTAGTGGCTGCATCCTTCCAGTGATCCTGTGTAGAGTGGGATTTCAGCTCCTCTCGTTGGATGCTCCCATCTTCTCAGTGATGTACAGTTGAAGGTCATGAAGCTTTATTTTTATTTTTTTTTTAAGATTATAATTGGAAAACAGTAGAATCAGATGAATCAGAATGAGATAGAATACTACCTTCAGTTACTGGGAAATTTGAATAACGTTTTAAAAAAATCAATCTAGGTATTTCTATCATATCTTCAAATCCCCAGTCCTGTATTTCGATGGGAATTCCTTGATATGGGTCGTGTTGACAAAATTTAATAAGGGCATACCTGATCTACTACTATTTTTCTTGGTATGACGCTTATAATTTGTTATTTACATGATGCATATGCCATTTGCTTCATTTCTTTCTTTCAGTGAAATGCACCATCAGACCACTGATGCTCACTCAGTGGCCTTTACCTGCTTTTGGCCACAGATGAATAATCAGACGTACTCATTTCCCATTCCAGTCTTCGACATCAAGACTCATTTCTCCTCTCCCTTGCCTATAATTTGTCGATGTCAGTCACCCTTACACAACCAGCCAGCATTCCACAACTGGATTAGAGTGCATTTTAAACATTATTTCACTAACGCTCCCGTATACTTTCCGAATTTACAATCTCAAAACAGGAAAAGTCCTGATCATTCAATGTTTACAAAAATGACTACTTACGATACTATGTGCTTAAGAACAGTATGCAAGAATTAACATTTGTAGGTGGAACGGTTTTATGTCCTATGGAAAGCTTCTAACAAGTTCATGCAGCACCAGTGAGCATAATAGAAATAAAGTGTCTGAGTGGAATGCAGTGTTTTTCAAACAGCTCCATAGTTTTTTCTCTCTGCAAAGGCACACAGTTCTGAAAAGAGGCTTCAGCTTCTACAATTGGGTTAGGGATATATAATACAGTCTCAAAGCACCACACAGGGACTTTCATTGCAGTTACTTTTGTGGTAGATTTTCTTAGTCTCTTTTGGAAGCAAACTTTTTCATTCTTTCTGAAATACTTTTAGGAGACTTTTCTAAAATTCAAAAATAATACTAATTCTGATAAGGTGGGTCATTTGTGCTAAATCCTGTCTATTAGAAGGAGAGCTCTGGAGGTACAATGGCCCAGCACTGTTACTCAACATTGGAACTAAAAGGAAAAATAGACGTTTCCATGGCCTCCTTGATCAGCCATCAGCCCCCTCTTTCCACCTGCACTACTCAGGGAAGCTCTCCCAAGCATCCTGCACTGCCCACATTCTTTCTCTTGAGCACTAGCTGTTTTGTCACAGGCGAAATCCTCTGTGGTTGGTCTCTCCTGCGAGGGACTTGTCACATTATTATCGGCTCCAGATGGTTTTTGTTTTTGTAGATTACCTAGGGTTCATTTGCCTGAAATCACATCCTAATCAGTTGTCGGTATCCTACTTCAAAGGGGAATTTACAACTTATTTTGAAATTACTAATAACAAGAATACTACAGACAAATATGGGGCTTTAAAGCAACTCATCATACATTTCCAAGGATTGAAATTTTGGAGTTTGTTCTGTCTCCACAGAAGTGACTGCTAGATATAAACAACAGATTTTAGGCTGAGCTCCACCAAGATGGCCGAATAGGAACAGATCTGGAGTGCAGTTCCCAGCGAGAGCAACGCATAGGGTGAGTGATCGCCATGTTTCCAATCGAGGTACCAGGTATATCTCAGTGGGAGTGGTCAGACAGTGGGTGTAGCCCAAGGAGGGTGAGCCGAGGCAGGGTGGGTCACTGTCTCACCTCAGAAGTGCAGCGGACCAGAGACCCCTCCCCACCCAATGGAGGCCATCAGGGGCTTTTCCAGCCACTCTTTCACTCCGGTTCAGATACTTTGCTTCTCCTGTGGTCTTTATGGCCCACGGACCAGGAGATTCTTGCTGGCTCACAAGTGCTGAGGGTTTCCAGCACAAAGATTTGCACAAATCTGGGAAACTGTTTTAACTGGCACCTGGAACACCTGCAAGACAGGGCCACACATTCCCCTGAAAAAGAGGGGGCTGACGGCAGGGAGCCAGGTGATCTGGCTTGTCAGGTCCCACCTACACAAAACCAGCAATCTGAAACGCACTGGCTTGAGAGTTTCACAGCCAGTGCATCAGTTTGAGCTCGACCCAGGACGATCGAGCTCCATGGGGGGAAGAGCTTACACCATTACTGAGGCAGTCTGTTACTACTGAGGCAGTCCACCAATACCAAGGAAGTCCACCATTACCGAGGCAGTTCTAACCTAACCTGTGTAACAAAATGGCAAGGACGATTAAACAGCAGCTGGACAGAGCCTGTGGCAGCTCAGCAACGCCTCTGCAGGCAGACTGTGACTAGACTCCTTCCTTGCTGGGCAGGGCATCTCTGAAAAAAGGCAGCAGCATGTCAGGGACTTATAAACAAAGCCCCACTTTCCCAGGTCAGAGCACCTGGGAAAAGGGGTGGTTGTGAGTTCTGCTGCAGCAAACTTAAACATCTCCACCCAGCAGCTCTGAAGAGAACAAGGAAGCTCCCAGCACAGCACTTGAGCTCTGATAACGGAGAGACTGCCTCCTCAAGTGGCCCCCTCACCCTGGTATATCCAAAAAGGATCCTCATAAAGGAGAGCTCTGGCTGACATCTGGTGGGTACCCTTCTGGGACAGACACCAAAAGAAGGAATAGGCAGCAACCCTTACTGTTCTGCAGCCCCTGTGGGTGATTCCCAGGCAAGCAGGGTCTGGAGTGGACCTCAAGCAGTCTTGCAGCAAAGAGGCCTGACGGTTAGAAGGAAAACTAAAAAACAGAAAGAAATAGCTTCAACATCAACAGAAAGGATGTCCACTCAGAGACCCCATACAAAAGTCACCAACTTCAAAGACCAAAGGTAGATAAATCCACGAAGATGGGAAGAAACCAGCGAAAAACAGATGAAATCACCAAACACCAGAACACCTCTCCTCCTCCAGGGGATCACAACTACTCACCAGCAAGGAACAAAAATGGATGGAGAATGGGTTTGATGAATTGACTGTTGAAAAGTTGTCCAGTTGAAAAGTATTTAAGGACTATTTTAAATTAAAAAATAAAGTAAAATAACTATGAATAAGTGAATAAAGAGAATAAAAACTTATAAAGCTTTATTAAAAATCTTACCTGTAGTCAGACGAACTAAAATTGAATGTATTTATTCAAAAGACTTTAGGAAAATTAACTTTGGTGTTAAGAATACAGTAATGTGAATGTATAATGTGGAAATAAGTAGTAAAATATTTTGTTTACCTTTTACATAAACACAAAACATACGGAGGGGGGAGAGAGAGAGACAGAATCAGTTAACCTCATGCTTTCCTTATCAGTGCTGATGATTGGGAAACCTAGCCTCATCTCCATCAAAGAGTAAAGGTTTTTTGCTTTTTAAAATCTTTAATTCATCGCTTTGGCTAAATAAATGACTGTTATTTTACAGTGATATGGGCTCCTATTGTGAGCAAGCATTTCAAACCTTTGATATTAGAAAAATTTCCCCAAATCCATGCAAATTGGGAATTCACTTGTTGGACCTCATACCAGCTTTTTGGACATTGTATGCCCTGGAAGTCTGAGAGAGGCATATTAGGCTTATTTGGTCTCTTAACAGCATACAGGAAACATTGACAAATATGAAATCATGCTTAAATTTCTTTGGGTTATATCTGTATAAGAGTGTTATGAATACATGTCCCAAAATTGGATGGGATTCCTAAAATTCTAACCTGACTTGGGATATGTTATCTATAATAATTATGATTATTATGTTAAATTGTTGTATGCCACAGAATAACCAAATCCCCTTGTCAATTGTGCCTTTCACCAGGGATATTCAAACACATCTGTCATGAACTAACAATTCTTGTTTTACATTGATTTTTCTCAAAAAGTAGTTTATAAGCAGCAACAACAAAAAGTAGTTATCAAGCAGAACAACAGTTAATTACATGGGACTGAAATCACAGTGAACTAAAGATTTTTTCATGACCTTTTTTTTTTGAAACACTTCTGGTTCCTTTTATGTTTTCCTTTCCAGAGTCAAAAATACCTTTTTTTAAGCTACATAGAGCTAACAAAACATTGGATAAAGTACACTTTTGTGACCCAAATCTGAAACATTTCTATTTCTCTCTGCCAGATTCCTCCAAAATTGAGAAACAATTTGTGGGTATTCTTACCTCATGGTAATACAGTTATTGCATAAGTTCAGTTAGAATCTGTTCTCTTTCATAACAGGCATAATTGGAAACACTGCTGATTTTACCAAGGCTTTGATAGAAAGGCATATTTTCAGATATGACCAGACTGCTTTGCAAAAATTAGGTTAACTTTATAGAGTTGATAAAAAGACTGGACTGGTACTTTGGCTAGTAGTTCCTTTACATGATTCCTAAACTGGGGTAAGTAAAGAATGTCACTGTTGGCTGGGTGTGGTGGCTCATGCCTGTAATCCTAGCACCTTGGGAGGCTGAGGCAGGTGGATCACATGGTCAGGAGTTCAAGACCAGTATGGCCAATACAATGAAACCCCATCTCTACTAAAAATAAAAAAATTAGCCAGGTGAGATGGTGTGCGCCGGTAATCCCAACTACTTGGGAGGCTGAGGCAGGAGAATTCCATGAACCCAGGAGGTGAAACTTGCAGTGAGCCAAGATCATGCCATTGCACCTTAGCCCTGGCGATATTGCAAGACTCTGTCTAAAAAACAAACAAACAAACAAACAAGCAAAAAACAAGTTACTGTCTGACAGGCCCAGGAACCTCAGGTAATTTAGGGACCTTGAGAAGAGCATCTAAAAATCTCACCTGACTGACCTCTAGACTGAAAAGCTGACTTTATAGTCTGTTCTAACCATTAACTTGCGTTTGTCATTGTTCCCATAGAAATGTCTCCTACTAAATATCAGATTACGTGAATCATACAGAGGACTAACTCTGGTAGAAGCCCCTCCGAAAACTCACTGCCTGAAATGAGCAACAAGTGTTAATTGACTGGACCAGCCTATTCTCAGTCCTGGGGGACTGGTTCAATGGCTTGTGTAAGACAATTCAACAACCCAGTTTCAGCACTGTGAAACTACTCCTTGGGGAAGTTTCATAATGAGGAATTTTCTCTCTGACCTTCTCCTGCCCTCCTGTCTCTCAGTCCCATTATCTCCTGAGGTTAGCCATAAAAAGCAGAATCCCTCATCCCCAAGGCAAGTCTTTGAAACCAGAGTGCCTTTCCCACAAAGCCAGCTCATAAAAGCTGACAGTATTAATCTGAATACCCACCCCAAAGACTTTCTGTGTAAAAACATGGTGGTAAAGGAATTATCTGAATTACCACATTTGGCTATCAGTCATGAGGGCCCCCATTCCACAAAGGGTCATGCCCCATACCCAGGAGGAAGGACTGTGTGCTCAGATAGGCCAAGCAAAATCTAGACAGAGAGGCCTTACTGTGTTTCCCCCACTCAGTCTGTTAGGATTAGATCATAGCCTTTTTGTCCCATCATATTGATACACAGGTGTCTCTCTCTACTCTTTTGAGCCCAGGCATAAAAATAGATAATTTCCCTTGTGTCTTTGGCTATTAACACTAAAGGCTCCCGGGAATACATGTTAAGTAAGTTGGCATGCCTCATGTCCTAATGATCTGCCATTTGCAAGCTGATTTTTCCATGAAATTAAGGAGGCCAGGGGGACCCTTGGCCACTACACAGGTAAATTGAGAAAAGTATTCAGGATTCAATCTGGTTTCTCCTAGATCCTTATAGGAAAGTGGAGAGAAAAGAGACAAATCAGCCAAGGAAGCACTGAAGAAAAGAAAGCCAGCATTGGGTGATTCAGAAGGTACTCAATATATACAGATACCCTGCTCTGGAAACAGCTGCAAGGGAGCGCCTGGAAAACCATTAGCTAAAGAGGTGAAGCATGTGGTTCATGGATCCAATCAACCATCTCTGTAGAAGTTAGGAATTAAGATGTGGGAGATATGGGTATTCAAGAAAGATCTCTAGACAACTCCTTGTCTGATGGCCTGGACCCATGTGAATTCCATGTGAAGCTAACAAGTGTTTGAGAATTCTACACCAGAAAAAATGTCATCAGACTAGACTGAAAGGAGAAAAGATGGGCCAGAAAAAAAGGAGGCTGTTAGAGTTCCTGGACTGTACAGATAAGAGACGGACTGACAGAGCTACCCAGCTGCGACCATTCCTTCATTCTTAAGAAAGGGAAGAAGGACTCCAACATTGGGTCAAAGGTCGGCATGGTCATCAGTGCCCCCAAGAACCAGGGGCACAGTAATAGGGGGCTGGGCTATCTCTCTCTTGGTCCCAGAAACAGAGGTCACCTCCTGAGTTCCAGGCGTTTGTCCCACCGCCTCGGTTTCAGAAGGATGGGCTGCAGCAGCCCAGGCTGGGGTGAGAGTCTTCACTCTGCTGCCGAGGACTTAGGGTGTGAAGCTGTTACCCCATTGGGCCTCAAGGACAGAGCATTGAGCCCAGGTAGAATCTTTTCCTTCCATAGAATCTGACGGAGTTTGCTCCATTACGTTTCAAACTTCCCTAGGGCCCACGAAGTTAAGTACTTTTGCTGAGTTCCTGCTTTCGGTAGGATAAGCCCTAGCCGGTACCAGTCCCACAACTGTATTTCAGAAGCAGATAACTTGTCTAGCTTCACAGGTGC
>CAUYQU010077425.1:0-21898 GCA_963574635.1 Cheracebus regulus
GCATGGAATGTTTCTCCAACTGTTTGTGTCCTCTCTTATTTCCTTGAGCAGTGGTTTGTAGTTCTCCTTGAAGAGGTCCTTTACATCCTTTGTTAGTTGTATTCCTAGGTATTTTATTCTCTCTGTAGCAATTGTGAATGGGAGTTTGCTCATGATTTGGCTGATAGTCTGTTAATGGTATATAGAAATTCTTGCAATTTCTGCACATTGATTTTATATCCTGAGACTTTACTGAAGTTGCTTATCAGTTTAAGGAGATTTTGGGCTGAGATGATAGGGTCTTCTAAATATACAGTCATGTCATCTACAAATAGAAAAAATTGGATTTCCTCTTTTCCTAATTGAATACCCTTTATTTTGTTTTTCTTGCCTAATTGCTCTGGCTAGAACTTCCAATGCCATATTGAATAGGAGTGGTGAGAGAGGG
Source organism: Cheracebus regulus (assembly GCA_963574635.1). Taxonomy (NCBI): domain Eukaryota; kingdom Metazoa; phylum Chordata; class Mammalia; order Primates; family Pitheciidae; genus Cheracebus; species Cheracebus regulus. The sequence continues at coordinate 428 of CAUYQU010077425.1, forward strand.
CATCCTTGTCTAGTGCCAGATTTCAAAGGGAATGCTTCCAGTTTTTGCCCATTCAGTATGATATTGGCTGTAGGTTTGTCATAAATAGCTTTTATGGTTTTGAGATATGTACCTTCGATACCTAGATTGAGAGTTTTTAGCATAAAGGGCTGTTGAATTTTGTCGAAGGCCTTCTCTGCATCTGTTGAAATAATCATGTGGTTTTTGTCTTTGGTTCTGTTTATGTGGTAGATTATGTTTATAGACTTGTGTATGTTGAACCAGCCTTGCCTTCTTCCCAGAACTGGAAAAAACCACCTTAAACTTCATATGGAACCAAAAGAGAGCCTGCATAGCCAAGTCAATCCTAAGCAAAAAGAACAAAGCCAGAGGCATCACGCTACTGATTTCAAACTATACTACAAGGCTACAGTAATCAAAACAGCATGTTACTGGTACCAAAACAGAGATATAGACCAGTGGAACAGAACAGAGGCCTCGGAAGCAATGCCACACATCTACAACCATCTGATCTTTGACAAACCTGACAAAAACAAGCAATGGGGAAAGGATTCCCTGTTTAATAGATGGTGTTGGGAAAACTGGCTAGCAGTGTGCAGAAAGCAGAAGCTGGACCCCTTCCTGACACCTTACACTAAAATCAACTCCAGATGGATTAAAAACTTAAACATAAGACCTAACACCATAAAAACCCTAGAAGAAAATCTAGGCAAAACCATTCAGGACATAGGCATAGGCAGGACTTCATGACTAAAACACCAAAAGCACTGGCAACAAAAGCCAAAATAGACAAATGGGAACTAATTAAACTCCAGAGCTTCTGTACAGCAAAAGAAACAATTATTAGAGTGAACTGGCCACTAACCGAATGGGAAAAAATTTTTGCAATCTACCCATCTGACAAAGGGCTAATATCCAGAATCTACAAAGAACTAAAACAGATATACAAGAAAAAAACAAACCCATCCAAAAGTAGGCAAAGGATATGGACAGATACTTTTCAAAAGAAGACATCAATGAGGCCAACAAACATGAAAAAATGCTCGTCATCACTGATTATTAGAGAAATGCAAGCCAAAACCACATTAAGATACCACCTCATGCCAATTAGAATGGCAATCATTAAAAAATCCAGATACAACAGATGCTGGAGAGGATGTGGAGAAACAGGAACATTTTTATACTGTTGGTGGGAGTATAAACTAGCTCAACCATTGTGGAGGACAACATGGCATTTCCTCAAGGACCTAGAAACAGAAATTCCATTTAACCCAGCAATCCTATTACTGAGTATATACCCAAAGGATTATAAATCATTCCATTATAAAGACACATGCACACATATGTTCATAGCGGCACTATTTACAATAGCAAAGACCTGGAACCCCCAACCCAAATGCCTATCCATGATAGACTGCACAAGGAAAATGTGGCACATATGCACCATGGAATACTATGCAGCCATAAAAAAATGATGAGTTTTTGTCCTTTGGAGGGACATGGATGAATCTGGAAACCATCATTCTCAGCAAACTGACACAAGAACAGAAAATCAAACACTGCATGTTCTTACTCATAGGCAGGTGTTGAACAATGAGAACACATGGACACAGGGAGGGGAGCATCACACACTGGGGTCTGTTGTGGGGAGCCAAAGGAGGGATAATGGGGGGGTCTGGAAGTAAGGGAAGGATAACATGGGGAGAAATGCCAGATGTAGGTGACAGGGGGATGGAGGCAGCAAACCACATTGCCATGTGTGTACCTATGCAACAATCCTGCATGATCTGCACATGTACCCCAGAAACTAAAGTACAATTAAAAAAATATAAATAAATGAACAGCAACCAAAAAAAAAATGTGATAACTGAAGGCAGACCCAAGGGAGAAGAAACTTCGTGGACATCTACATTAAGAGACAGAAATGACGAAGTGTGATCTTCCAGAACCCTCCACCAGAAAAAGGAAGAAAGCCTCAGATAAGCATATGTACAACTTACTAAACACACTGCAAGCGCTCACTTCCCAAGGGTAAGAAGGGCTCTGTGCATGGGGCAGCCCACCCAAACGGAAGAATCTTGGGAAAGGGGCGAACCGATAGAGGTTATAGCATCATGTTAAATGAGACTTTTGACATTCTCTCTTTAATCTTCATGAGCTCTCTTGGATGTTTTCTAAGTGAGCTTTCCTTTCTTTTCTGTTCTAAGGCCTTTTAAATAAACTTCCACTCCAACTCTAAAACATGGCTCGGTCTCTTTGGTCTCTTTTTCTGCTTCATGCCCCTCAGTAAATTCTTTCTTCTGAGGAGGCAAGATTTGAAGTTGCTGCAGATCTGTGTGGATTTGCCGGTGATAACTCATGGTAATCCACCACTAACAAAATGAGTAACTTGGGGTGGGCTCTAATTCAGTGTGACCGGCATCTCTGCAAAGAGGAGATCAGGATCTAGGCACACATGTAGGAAAGATCGCTTGAAGACACAAGGAGAAGATGACACTCTACAAGCTAAGGAAAGAGGCCTCAGAAGAAACCAACCATGCTGACCCCTGGGTCCTGGACTTCTATCCTTCAGAACTGTGAGAAAATACACTTCTGCTGCTTAGACCATGCAGTCTGTGATACATGGTAATGGCAGCTTTACCAAAGTAATACATGTTAATATATATATATATGTTTTAATTTCTCTATGAGGAAATATGTAGCAGTGGAAATTGTTGAATTATATATTGCTGTATTTGCAATTTTTCAAGAAATGGCCACATTTTTTTCTCCAAGGTTTTAAACCCTTTCGAAATTCCAGCAGCAATATATGAGCCCTCCAATTGCTCCACATCTTCCTTAATATTTAATATCGTTTGTTTTAACTATAACCATTTTGGTGTGTGTGGCATTGTATTTCATTGGGACTTTATATTATGACAAATGATGTTTAGAACTTTTCTATGCACATCCATATATCTTCATTTGCAAGGTGTTTCTTCTACGGTGCTTCCCACTCTCTATTGGTTTGCTTTGTCTTTTATTATTTAATTGTAATATTTCTTTATATAATCTGCATAAAATTTCAATGAGATATAAATTTTACAACTTTCTTTTTCAACTTTGTTGCTTGCGTCTTCACTGTCTAAATGAAAGGAAATGGGAGAAGGAGGCATTAGCCCTGTCTATAATGACACACCAGCTTCCTTGGCCTATAGCAGTTTCTGTATGGCTCTTATCTGATCAGACATAAGCACAACAATGGGAGGGACCACCTTGGTTAGTTCTTCACATCCCGTTGTTTAACTCTAGGAATTGTCTGCCTTGTGTACTGGTCAGATAAAATTGCTAAACAAGAATAGTGGGAATTCAGACTCCTACCTCAGCCATTTTCTTAATGAAAGTGGTAATCTTTTGCTGCCTTTGGGAATTCTGTATTCCTTAGTCTTTACTAGCAAGGAAGGTTCCTGCAACTCCAGAATTTCCCATTTAACAGAGCCAATTAAAACTGGATAAGAGCAGGCTTAGCAGATAACGCCTAAGGAAAGAAAACCGCAATGTATTCCTTTGACATTATCAGCTATTTCAAACCCTGAAAAAAATCTCTCCAGTCACATTTTGTAGTGTGTACCTTTATAATTCATTTGTTCCAAGCCTGTCTCTAAACCCACCAAGTTTCATGTTAGTACCTTGCAGCACTCTTCCCATCTTTTGCAAAGTTTGCTCCCCACTGAACCCCAGCATCTTATAATTTTGAGAAATTTTACATATCACCTGCTAGCCACTTCTTCCAAATCATTGCACATGTCATATGTATGATTAGTGATGGCACTTATTTCTGCAGTTCTGCAGGAATGAAATTGTGTTTCTGGCGTATGACATTGCTAAAGTGAGGAGATTCCAGTGGCTTCTACTTCGTCATTCTTACCATATTGGCCATTTCTCCATGGGTCAGAGAGCCAATGTGGAGATTCTGAAAACTGCCAAATATTCCAATTAGTGTAACTTCGATGATATATTCAGGAACTGAGGAAATAACCACAGGGTGGGTCCCTACCTGGCCCTACATGAGTTCAACTTGGACTAAGACTCCATCTATCACATGACACCAAAAGTACACAATTTGCCTAGTGAACTGGACTGGCATTTTTGATGTTCAGGAATTAGTGTCAATTCAGAAGCAGCATCTACTAATCTTTGAAAGGTCTTGATATCTTTCTCCCTTGTGCACATTCACTCCAGTAAATGGGCCCTAGTTTCTTAAAATAAGGATTACAGGAAGATTCGTGTTCTGTCCTGTGGCCTGGTCTTTCTTTGTATGGACTTGGTTTTCCTTTTGTATTTTAATAAACAGTTTTTGAAGTTTTAAATTTACAGAAAAATTATACCTCAGAATTATCATATACCTCTCACAATTTCTGCTATTAACATCCTAACTGATCTGGTTAATTTGTTATAACTAATAAGTCAATATTGAAACATTATTAACTAAAGTTTGGAGCTGAAATTTCCTCAGTTTTTAGTTTTTGGATTTTTTTTTTTTTTTTTTTTTTTTATACGGAATCTGTCACCAGGCTGAAGTGCAGTGGAGTGATCTCGGCTCACCGCAACCTCCACCTCCCGGGTTCGAGCAATTTTCCTACCTCAGCCTCCAGAGTAGCTGGGATTCCAGGCGCCCATCACCACACCTGGCTAATTTTTGTATTTTTAGTAGAAATGAGGTTTCACCATGTTGGCCAGGCTGGTCTTGAACTCCTGACCTCAGGTGATCCACCCACTGTGGCCTCCCAAAGTGCTGAGATTACAGGCATGAGCCAGTGCATCCAGCCTTCAGCTATATCTTTACTGGCTTTCTTACTGCATGATCTGTCCATTAACAATACAGGTGAGTTGAAGCTGCCAAGTGTAATAGAGAATTTAACTATTTCTCTTTGCAAATCTATTCATTTTTCCTTTACGTATATTGACACTCTGTTGTTTTATGAATACATGTTAGGGATTGTTATGTCTTCTGGAAAATTGACCTCTTTATTGTTATGTGATATAACTCTTTACACTTAATAATTTTCCGTGTTTTAAAGCCTTTTTGTCTAAAATTGATATGACTATTTTACCTTTTTTTCAATTATGTTAGCATAGTATATAATTTTTGCCCCTTTTGCAACATTTCTGTGTATTTACGGATTTCTTATAGACAACATAGAGTGGCTTTTGGTTTCTACTTTTTAAAATGCACTCTGTCACTGTTTTTTAAGTGGTGTATTTGGATCATTCACATATAAAGAGATTATTGGTATATATTGTATTAATATCCATCATGTTTGTAACTGTTTCAGATTAATTTCACTTGCTATTTGTTTTGAATCTTCCACTCTTTTTCTCCCTTTTTTGGTTTTAATTGAGCATTTCCTATAATTCTGTTTTCTCTCCTTGCATAACAGTTACGTTTTATTTTCTGCTAGTAGTTACCCTGAGTTTGCAATATATGATTACAACTAATTTAAATCTACTTTCAAACAGCACTGTAGTACTTCCCATGTGGTGAAGGTACCTTTTGAGAGTATTACCAAGTCCTCCTTTGAGTTCCTTATAACATGACTGTCACACCCAGGACATTATTACTATTATTAACTTAAAGAAAATGATAGCTTTTATATAAACTAAAAATAGGAAAAATAAAATATTTTATTGTACCTTTATTCCTTTTCTGATGCCCTTTCATTTTAGGTAGACTAGAGTTCTGATCTATATCATTTTTAGTTTCTCCAAAGAATTATTTTAACTTTTCTTATGGAGCATGTCTGCTGGTAACTTTTGACCTTAATTTTTGTTTGTGTGAGGATGTCTTGATTCTTCTCATTTTGAAGGATAATTTTGCTAGACATAGATTTCTAGCTTAGTGTTTTGTTTGTTTATATTTGAACACTTTAAATAGTTCACTTTACATTTCTTTTTTTGCATGATTTCTGATGTGATGTCTAATGAAATTCTTATACCTCTATTGATAAAGTGTATATTATTTTCTGTCTTCTTTCAAGATTATCATATTGTCTTTGGTTTTGTACAGAATAAATATGGTATAACTCTCTGCAGAATTTCTGATATTTATCCTATTTTTCTGAGTTTATCCTGTTTTTCTGAGCTCCTGGTTCAGTGGTTTCGTGTCTTCATTTAATTTTAGAAGATTGTCAGTTACTACTACTTCAAATATTTATTCTGTTTCTTTCTCTTTTGTTTCTCCTTCTGATATTCCCATCACACACAATTATAACTTTAGTAATTGTCCCACTGTTCTGGCATATTCTTTTCTTTTATGAAAAAGATTTCATATTAGTTTAGGAAGTTTTAATTGAGTTATGTTGAACTTCAGATTCTTTTCTTGGTCAGATCCAGTTTACTGATGAGCTCATCAAATAATTTCTTCATTTCTGTTTCAGTGCTTTTGATTTCCCGATTGCTTTTATTCTCTCTTAATGTTCCCATGTCTGTGATTACATTACCCATCTGTTCTTGTGTGATGTCCATCTGCATGTTTCTTGCATGTTTCTATTAGAGCCCTTAACATATTAATTACAGTTATTTATATTCCATTCCAAAGAATTACATTCTGTGTCATATCTGATTTTGGGTCTGATGATTGCTTTTTCTCTTTAGGCTGTGTTGTTTTTTCTTGCTTTTTAACATTTCATGTACTTTTTCTGTTGAAAACCACACACGATATATAAGGTCATTGGAAGTGATGTAAATAGGCCTTTCGTATGAAGCTTTTTGTTATCTGGCTAGAGACAGATCTGTGTTTAACATTTGCCGTAGTTTTCAGTGGAGAAAAAGTTTCACTTTGTCACTTTCCTCAAATAGTCTTTATTTCTCCTTTGTTCCTTTCTGTTTCCCTAATGAACTCCTTCTTAAATGGAATCTGAGCTGGCATCTCTTTAAGTTGTCATCCACTTTTCTGGCCATGATCCCTTGTAGATGTAGTGGTAACTTGTGGAGGAGAGGAAGTGTTTCATAATTTTATGATTACATTTCAGTTCTGTAGTAGGGTGAACTCCTGGACTGCAATCTTCTGAATTCATTCTTATCTGTTATTTGTTTCCCCTTATCTAAGATAGGATGGCTAGATGGGTGTGAGCTGACTAATGACAGTTTCCCCAGGTAAGAAAAAGCTCTGGTACAGTTCATTCCCTTAGAGTTTAGTTCTTTGTTATAGAAAATGTGCTGGACACATTTTGAAATGGTGACTGTGTCTTTCATCCTGCCAGAATCACAAAAGTATTTTTGTTAGATCTTCATCATGAGAATCTGGTTGGGGATCCTGGAGGTAAAGTCTGTGCATGTGTGAGGATCCTGCTAAGACTAGGCTCCCAGGAGTTTCTCAGTGTCAAGCTGATCTACATTCAACCTCCAGTAAAACTGGAGCGTTTTTACCAGTTTTGCCTCTGGAAGCTTTAGCTCCGAGTAAGGTGTTTTCAGCTGTAACTCTCTGTATATGCCTGTCTCTTCAGATTCAGGGATATTGGTGTGTCCCGTGATATCAGTTCTCTAATGAATCTAAGAAAAATTGATTTTCATTTGACCATTTTTTCGAGGTTTAAGGAAAACCAGATTTTTAAGCTCTTAATATAGGATAGCTAAAACTAGAAGTCCTGGACAGATTCTTTTAAAAAAATAACTCTCTTGCTTCCATCTTAATCAAAGGCTCTGAGTCTATTAAGTGGCTCAGGTCTGAAAAGTGGGTTAGACAGCATAATTCTCTATTATGAAAACTTGTGTTGGAACTTGACCCCTACATTTAGTCCTCCCTCCCACCCCTTATGTAGGTGAGGCACTGTTGCAGCATGCTAATCATCCTTTCCATTCCTAAGGACAATATGAACAGTTAGCCTGCTCCAGAGATCCCCAAAGTCCCAGATATGATGACTGCTAGTGAGACCCTTTTGCTCTTTATGGTAAGTGATCTCCTCTTGTGGTTAAGTGGCTGCCATTTGGCCTCTGCCACCTCATAATCCAGTCATCCCATTGAAATCAAGGAGCCCATCTTAGATGTAGCATCTTCCGTGGACATACCTGATCCACAAATCAGAACAACCACAGGGTTTTTAAATAATGTCAGTGCTTACCTCACTAATATATATCTCGTCAGTTTCATCAGTTTATTGGAGGGAGTATTTTCTTGGCCTTTTTTGAGATGTGATTGAGGTTGACACGTAAGTTTCAGAAGCTCATTTTGCAACTTATAATACATTCCAACGTTTCTACTTCCTGAAACCTTATGATTATTTCCTCCAAATCCAATTTCTGTCTGGGAAGGTCTATAATATCAACAACATTAAATGTAGGCCACCTTTAAATATAAGTTACAGTCAACCAAGCAAGTATTTCCTGGTGATACTTACAGCTGCATGAGCTACGATACTAAATTCAGAATCTCTAGTAAGTGCACATTCTAACGTTTAATTCTAATCTTCTTAGTCTAACACCCTTGGAATCTACCCTCATACCTGTTCTCAAGGTGTCTGTTGACACATATTTGCAATTTCTTGAAATATTTTATGTGTAATCTATTTTCTCTTGTGTCATAGTGTGTACCTGGCCTCCAGGACCATACTGATACTTGATTTTAGCTATGAGTCTGGTGCAAAGAGGATATGATAGTGGTGAGTTTGAGAAAAATAAGTATCCCTCTACAAAGCATATGCCCTGGTGAGGTTCAGGACTCTAAGACTAGTCTCCTTAGACACAGATGACCTGCTACTTCCACTGTCAAGAGAGGCTCAAAGTGACCAAGTCTCAATTTCAGTGGAGTCCTGTTAATGCTTTTATTAGTTTTCAAGGTCTCATTCCTTCCCAATCCAAACCTTAAATTTCTTGTAAGAAACTGGACAATATTATAAGTTAAATCAACATTCTATTTCTGTAACCAGCACAATTAATTTTATGTTTGATAATTAATAATCTTGGCCCTGTGGCTGTAGGAAATAAGAGATTAGCCAGGCACAGTAACTGACACCTGTAATCCCAATACATTCAGATGCTAAGGCAGGTGGATCGCTTGAGCTCAGAGGAGACCATCCTGGGCAACATGATGAGAACCTGTCTCTGGAAAAAAAATACAAACATTTAGCTGAGCACAGTGGTGTTAGCCTGTGGTCCTAGCTACTCAGGAAGCTGAAGTGGGAAAATCCATTGTGTCCAGGATATCAAGGCTGTAGTGAGCCATGTTCATGCCATGGCACTCGAAATTGGGTGACAAAAGCAAGGTCCTGTCTCAACAAAAAAGAAAAGAGAGGAGAGGAGATGAGAGGAGAGGGAAAGGGAGGGGAGGGGAAAGAGGGGAGGAGACGGGAGGGGGGGGGACGGGAACAGGGGAGGGGAGGAGAGAGGGATGGGAGGGAGGAAGGAAGGAAAAGAAAAAAGGAAAGAAAGAAGGAAAGAAAGAAGGAAGGAAGAGAAAGAGAAAGGAAGGAAGAAAGGAAGGAAAGAAAGAGCCATCATTCATTGCAGTCCTACCATGATTCAGGGTTATAGTTTAATCATCTGAACTGCCAGGAACTAACTTTAATTGTCATATTATCATCATAAACCACAGATAATAACTTGATTCATTATGATGCTGATGTACACCCTAGATTATTACTATCCCATTTTCTATAAGCAAGATGTTCAGCAAGAATGTATCAAAACCAATTCAACAATTCTATAACTGAGGGATAGTCTTCTAGTCCACTATTGGCATGAATTCTTTATCAAAGTTCTGTTAGAAGGCTGAAACCATGCTAGTCATACAGATAGGCAGAGATTTGCTAAAATATAACTTTTCTTAGTTAAATTTCTCTCTCTCTCTCTCTCTCTCTTTTTTTTAAGATACAGGGTCTCACTCTGTCACCCATGCTGGAGTGCAATGGTGTGAACTCAGCTCACCGCAGCTTTGAATACCTGAGTTCAAGCAATCCTCCCACCTCAACCTCCCAATTAGCTAGTACTACAAGCACACCCCACCGTGCCCGGCTGATTTTTTTAAAACAAACTTTTTTTAGAGATGGGATCTTGCTGTGTTGCTTAGGCTAATCTCAAAATTCTGGGTTCAAGTGATCCTTCCACTTCAGCCTCCCAGAGCACTGAGAATACTAGGATAAGCCTACACCTGGCCCTATTCTCATAAAACACTATTTTAAATTGCAATTTATGTACATGTGCTGACATTGCTTGATTTATTTCTGTTCAAAATTCTTACTGCCCTTTATTAAAGTATATATTTTTATGTGTCACATGTATTCATTATACAAAAAATGTAAGCTCCACAGTGTCAGAGATGTTGGTTTGCTTTCTTCAGTGAATTGTCCCGTCACCAGTAACTGTGACTAGGCATGGTAGGTCTCAATAAACGTTTGTCAAATAAATTTAATGAACTCTATTCCAAATGAAGAAAGGCTGACTCCTCAAGAATGACAAGCTTGGGTTTCCTTCTTAGAATTAGTATAAATTACAATCTCAGCATTTTTAAGAGACACATGTTTTTAGAAGTTTGATGAGATGTTTTCCTGAGAGATTATGCTAAGAAAAGTGATATTTCCTGTATGAAAGATTTTTGTCTTTAAACATTAAAAGCATTTCTGTGAGGATTCATCAGTCAACCATTTGAGAAAAAGGAAAGAAGCTTTTTAAAAGTTATTATTGAATTCTTTATGTTAAGAACAATATTAAAATGTGATGGCAAAGAGCTGATGATATTGCAATGAAGTAGTACATTTAGTGAATGTTTATATGCTTTTAGCTTCACTAAATAAATTAATATTTCTGACACTGAAAATTAATATGTCCTTAACATCTTTCTTTAGAAAAGTTATTTCATCTGCACATTGCTTATATTTGTCTCTTCCATTTATGTCCTGGCCTTGTTGCCCAGGGTAAAAGGAATGAAATAGAACTAGTAATGGTATTTTTTGCAAAGAGCAATCAACCATAAAGACTATAATTGAACACACAAATATAGTCATTGCATGATTAATTACTTTGGCAAATCAGCTGCCTACATACATCATAAAAATATTCAAAGGTGACTAGAAAATAATGTACCAAAAGCACACTTGCCATGAGCATAATCATAGCCATCAGTGGCGTGTTTTCTATATTTCTCAGTTTTCACCATTTTTTCCTCCCTGCTAATACTCTATATTCACTATGTTTTAAGATTAATGTTTTGATGAGCAAGGCAGACATTGGCTGATGCAAATGTCTTTTCAAGTGTCTGTCACACACACTAAAGATTAAGCTCAATGATTTATTTGGCGATGTATGCATCTATTGGTGATTGATACATCACTGAGCTCATTTTTAATATTTCTATAATGCGTCAGTTGTTTAGTAGGTGATATATCAATATAATTGTTTTCTCAAGTTCGAATCCATTCAATACCATCTATAAGATTCTGGAAATTACTACAGAGAATGAAATCATAAATATGGTTTCCTTTTCACTCTGGTGTTTTTATATCTGGATATGAAGTTAGTAACTTCTGCAGTCCCTCTGTAACCTTGATAGAAATCAGCCTGAGAACAATGCTGACATATTTCATGAGGCAGATCAGAGAGATAAGAACCTTGGGCATGGATTACATCATTAAACTCTTGAATGACATAGAGATGGAATGTGCCCTGAATCTGGACTTTACGTCTCCTCAAGCTTCTTCTCTGGTTCAAAACCCTACAGTGTCTTTCAGTTACACATATGCTCTTATTAAAATCACTTACATTTACAATAAAAAACATTCAGTTTATTTCTCACAGTCTAACTCAGAGTGATTGTTATATGGTATCGGTAATCCAAACTACTCATTAAAAAATAACAGTAAACTTCTGATATCTTTGTGAGGCAAGAAAATAGGGTCTGGAGGCAGGGAACATGAGTCTGATTCACACTTAAGCTATAACAGAAAATATCCCTTCCATAGGGCGTACGCCATAAATGACTTTACTTCATCTCCTTCGTTAACATAGGGTATACCCGAAGTAACTAACGAAATTCTCTAGGGGATATTTAAACTCCTAAAAATTCGGTAACAAGGCTTTTGAGCTTCTGTGCTCAGGCCTGCTCTCACACTGTGGAGTGTACTTTCATTTTCAATAAAACCCTCACTCCTTCTGTGCTTTGTGCAGTTTGTCCAGTTCTTTGATCAAGATGTCAAGAACCTGAACACTCTCCCCCAATGACATTTGCTATGATTGAAGCCTCTGTTGGATGGTGCATCCTTGAAGAAGGGAAAATTTTGAGCAGTGCTTTCATAACACTCAAAACCTATCCACTGATGGGTGACCCAGGAGTGAGCATCTTATACAAGCTGAGTCATAAGAATTCCTTTGCTGAATTTTAGAATTGACTATAAAAAACAAAACCCAGTCTCGGTCTGGTTTTTCCAAAAAATCATAAAGATGTGACTCTGGAGTGTTGGTGGTCATGATTTCTGACAGAAAGAGTTAAGAAACTGTGGAAACTCATTTCCTCTGGGGGAAAAAAAAGAGAGATAAAAGCAGAATCAGCCGCTCAGAAAGGAAATCATGCAATAGTGTGAAATAGAATGTTACACATGACATGTTTGTATATTGAAATCATGTTATATATTGAGAGAGAAGAGAAAGTAGAGCAAACGTAAAGACACCACAGCCAAATATAAACACCATCTGACACACCAAAATAGAATTTCTAAAATTAAAATATGTTAGAGAAAATACATTAAAACCTTCAATGGATTTGACTAAGAGTTGATTAGGTACAACTAAGAATAGAAATGGTAAACTGGAATATAGATCTGATGAAGTCACCAAAATGCAGCACAGAAATAAAAAATCTAGGAAAATATGATAAAAAGAACTGAAATCTGTCCCTTGCAGCAGCATGGATGCAGCCGGAGGCCATTATCCTAAGTTAATTAACGCAGGAACAGAACACCAAATATCACGTGTTATCACTTATAAGTGGGAGCTAACCAGTGGGTACTCAGGAACAGAGGATGGCGACATAGACACTGAGGACTGCTGGATAGGGGAGGAAGGGTTGGCAGCTAATTGCTGGGTGCTACGCTTACTATCTGGGTGACAGAATCATTCTTAGCCCCAACCTCAGTGAGGTTATCCATTTATCAAACCTGCTCATGTACCCTTTGAAATTATTTCAAAGTTGGGGAAAAATAATACTAGTAAGAAACAGAAAAAAATTAAAAATGTGAAACTATGGAAGTGTTTTAAGATAAATGAAAGACAAAAAGGAATAAAACAAGATTTGAAGAAGTAAATAGAGAGTGGAGAACAGTTAATATTTAAAACAAATTGGTATGCATAAATATTATCAAATGTTGAAAGAAAAAGAACTCCCAGACTGAAGGAACATATTGTGTCCTGAGCAAAACTAACAATAAGGCATTCACCTCTGAAACAAAAATAAATCAGTAAAACTGAGAATATCAAAGACAAAGTTTAAACAGCTACCACAAATAAAAGACATTCATTAAGGAAAATAAAGTTGAGGATAACTACAAACATCTCATTAATAAGAAGGGATGCCAAAAAGCCATGAAGTAATATATTCAAAATACTATAAAAAAAAGTTTAGTAAAAACGTTCATAAAGACATACTCAGTTAGATTGGAGGAATAAACTATTGTGTTCTATCCCATTGTAGGGTGACTATAGTTAACAATAATATGTTATATGGTTTCAAATAGCAAGAATGAGAATATTGGATGTTCTCCAAGACAAAGGAATGATAAATGTTTGAGATGATGAATGTACTAATTACACTGATCTGATCGCTGTACATTATACATTAACACTATACATTATTGTATAGAAACACCAATATAAATCCCATAAATATGTATAATTATTATATATTAATTAAAAATAAAATATATATTTAGATAGATAAATAGATTTTTTGTTTTGCCAAGTGCTAGAAACTCTTCTGGATCTTAAGGAAGCAATTGTCCTCAAAAGCATAAATCAAGCTAGAGAGATAGACCCGGAAGACCTTATCTCACATGCAGGATACATGTTTTAATAGATGCATAAAAATGAAATTAAAATGGGCAGAGAAACTAGATGCATTGATAAGGAAAGAAATTGGCAAATATATTAGTATATCTAAATTGTCATAGATAATAAAATATTAATGTATAACATTGGGTGCTCTGGTTTAAAAAATGTCAAAAGCAAACATAACATTGTATGCCATATATTATGACTATCCTACAAAAAAGTACATAAAATATTGTAACAATTACTTTTAAAAAATAGAAACTTATAGCCAAACTTGTAAAAAGAAAAAAAATTAGGCACCTAAAGTAAAGAAACATCTGAAATCCAGAAAGTGCATTATCCTTCTTTAAAATTAAGAATATATTTAACATAAGCCATATAAAACGTGATCAATATAAAGCACAGACATTCGTCTCCTCCGCCTATGATGACCTGACTTCAGGCTTCTTTATCTGTGCAGAGAGGACAACTATAATCTTGTCAGAGTGGCAGTTTATCATCTTGTTTTTATTGTCTTCTCGATATTATTAAATTATCATTATGATTATTTTGAGACAGAGTTTCGCTCTTGTTGCCTAGGCTGGAGTGCATGGCTCAATCTCAGTTCACCAAAACCTTTGCCTCCCAGGTTCAAGTCATTCTCCTGCCTCAGCCTCCTGAGTAGCTGGGATTACAGGCATGGGCCACCACATCCAGATAATTTTGTATTTTTAGCAGAGAAGGGGTTTCTCCATGTTGTCAGGCTGGTCTCAAACTCCCGACTTCAGGTGATCTGCTCGCCTTGGCCTCCCAAAGTGGTGGGAGTAAAGATGTAAGCCCTCGCACCCATCGTGCCCAGCCTAACAAATTATTTTTTAAAATTATAACCATTCTTCAAATTTTTGGCTGTGGTCATTGTTGTTTTAAATAGGCTATACATTCTTCTAGGTTCTTCTTTTTTAAAGCTGAAGTCTTTCCATTCATAGTTTTTTCAGTAGGTGTTTGCTTATAAACTGTTTTCTCATATTTGTATAAAAACCTTCTATTTCACTCACAGTCTTGTATGATATTTTGCTGGATATAAAATTTCAAGCAGTGCAATTTTTCATTATCTTGAAGATACTCTGTCTTCTGTTATTTTAATATACTTTTCAATATAAATGTCTGACACTAATCACTATTCCTGTCTTTTAATTATCTAAAAGCTTTTAAGATTGCATTTGCTCTTTATTATTTCAGCTTCATTATTGAATGTGTTGATGTGGATTTACTTTTACTGAATAGTATTCAAGGTGCATTTTGATGTGGTATCAGTGGGAAAATTCTGAGTCAAATATTTTAAAAGATTTCCATATTTATGGGAAGTAATTTAATAACATAATTATTGGTTACTCTGTTTTCCCTGTATTACTTTCCCACTTTACCACCATTATTTCCTTTATCTTTTGAGTAAGTTTCTTCTGCCTGAATCTTCTTTCTGAGAACACTGTCAAATAGAAATAATAATATGTAAAGTTTTCTTTGCTTCCTTGCTTCTTCCATGACCAAATAATATAGAAGTGCCCCAGTTCTTATACCTTGGTCATCTACTGTTTTCTATCAACATTCACTTTCCCAGTCAGCTTATCTTATTCTTGGCTCTGAATACCATTGAAAGTCAACATCTTTGTGTAAGAGGTATGCAGAGGTGAGGAAAAATTTGAAATCTGCAAAACTTAAACTCTTTTTTTTTGAAACCTGGCTTCACACACCCAGCTGCCTATAATATGGTATCTCCACTGGAGATCACATATCCAAGACTGAACTCCTGAATTCCTCCAACCAACAATACCACCATACCCATCTTCCTTTTCTAGTTTCTGGCTACTCAATGCTTCTAATGGTTTACACCTAAAACTTTGAAGACATCTGTTTTTCTTTTATAAACCACATACAATACTGTCTCCTCTACCTTCCAAGGGTGTCCAGAATCTGACCACTTTTCTGCAACTCCAGTTACCACCTTGGTCAAGGACAATATTGCTCTTGCCTACATTATCTCTACAAGAGCTGCCTAACTTATCTCTGTGTTTTTGCACTTGCCCATCTGAAATCTGTTTCCTATGTAGCATGTAAAGTGACTCTTCAAAACTTGTCTCACCATGTCACTCCTCTGTCCAAATTACCTCGCTGACTTTTTACCTCATTCAGAAAACCCAAATACCTTAGCAGAGTTTGCCAGTACCCACCAGATGGGAGCTTCCATTACCTGTCCAACTTCCTTTCCTACTTCCTCTTATTCACTCTACTCTGGCCAAAATGTTCCCTCTTCTTAAAATGTTCTCCACTCAGTTTTTGTAATGGTGATTTCCCTCACTTCCTTCAAGTAATTTTACAAATGTCACTTTTCTTATGGACCCTACACTTGGTACCATAGTTATAATTGCAAACCACCTTTATCCCCTGCGCAAATTTTCCTCCTTTTTTTTTTTTTTTTTTTTTTTTTAAATATATAGTCTCAACTCTGTTGCCCGGGCTGGAGTGCAGTGGCTCGATCTCAGCTCACTGCAACCTCCACCTCCTGGACTCATGTGATTGATTCATCTGCCTCAGGCTACTGAGTAGCTGGGACCACAGGCACCCGCACCACTACACCCAGATAATATTTTCTCTTTTTAGCAGAGATAGGGTTTCACCATTTGGCCAAGTTGGCTTTGAGCTCCTGATCGCGTAATTCACCCACCTCAGCCTCCCAAAGTGCTGGGATTATAGGCGTGAGCCACCCCTCCCAGCCTCTGCACAAATATTTCTATACTTCTCTCATACATTTTGTTTTTGAAAACATTTATCACCTATTAAAATATCCTTAACTTACTAATTTTATTATCTCTTTCCACCAACAAGAATGATAGATATATTGGGCAGAGATGTTTGTCTTTTTTATTTATAATGTAAATCCAGCACTCAGGATAGTTTAGGATACATAGTATATTCACAATTAGTATTTATTTTTTATTTTTTATTATACTTTAAGTTCTGGGGTAAATGTACAGAATGTACAGGTTTGTTACATAGGTATACACATGCCATGGTGGTTTGCTGCATCCATTCCCCCATCATCTACATTAGAAATTTCTCCTAATGTTAGCCCTCCCCAATCTCTCCACCCCCTGCTATCCCTTCCCTAGCCTCTCACCCCTCAACATGCCCTGGTGTCTGATGTTCCTCTCCCTGTGTCCATGTGTTCTCATTGTTCATCCATTTATGAGTGAGAACATGCAGTGTTTGGCTTTCTGTTCTTGTGTCAGTTTGCTGAGAATGATGGTTTCCAGCTTAATCCATGTTCCTATGAAGGACATGAACCCATCCTTTTTCATGGCTGCATAGTATTCCATGGTGTATATGTGCCACATTTTCTTTATCCAGTCCATCATTGATGGGCATTTGTATTGGTTCCAAGTCTTTACTCTTGTAAACAGTGCCACAGTAAACATACATGTGCATGTGTCTTTATAATTGAATGTTTTATAATCCTCTGGGTATGTATCCAGTAATAGGATTGCTGGGTCAAATGATATTTCTATTTCTAGATCCTTGAGGAATTGCCACACTGCCTTCCACAATGGTTGAACTAGTTTACACTTCCAACAACACTGTAAAATTTTTCCTAGTTCTCCACATCCTCTCTAGCATCTGTTGTCTCCAGATTTTTTAATGATTGCCATTCTAATTGGCATGAGATAGTATCTCAATGTGGTTTTGATTTGCATTTCTTTAATGACCAATGATGATGAGTTTTTTTGTCATATGTTTGTTGGCTGCATAAATGTCTTCTTTTGAGAAGTGTCTATTCATATATTGTACCCACTCTTTGATGGGCTCGTTTGCTTTTTCTTGCAAATTTGTTTAAGTTCTTTGTAGATTCTGATTATTAGCCCTTTGTCAGATGGGTAGCTTGCAAAAATTTTCTCCCATTCTGTAGGTTGCCTGTTTACTGTGATGATGGTTTCTTTTGCTGTGCAGAAACTGTTTAGTTTAATTATCTCTTGTTGGTCAATTTTGGCTTTTGTTGCCATTGCTTTTGGTGTTTTAGTCATGAAGTACTTGCCTATGCCTATGCCCTGAATTGTATTGCCTAGCTTTTCTTCTAGGGTTTTTATGGGATTAGGTCTTATGTTTAAATGAATGAATGAGGAATGGATATGTGTGTATGTGTGCATGTCTCCATGAAAAGTTCTGAAATGATGAATGTGTAGCTAGTAATGGGGAAACTGGATATATTTTAAATCAGAAGCATGAAGTCATAGAGAGAAGTATATGAAGATCTAGGAGGGAATAATAGTAAAATAATATATTAAAAGAAATGGGAAGGGATCAAATACAGCTCATTGATTCAAAATGATGAGGTTTCAGGCAGAGATGCCCATGTCCAGTTGAGAGTACCTATACAATCCATCATTAAAATGCACACAGTGTTGGATATACATGGACCAGTCAATAATGTAAGCTAAAATGAATAAAATGTCCTAATATCATCATCTTGTAAATTACGGTGCTGAGTTACAAGTTAAACCAATAATATTACAAAAGCAACAAGACAGCTTCTTGATTTCTTAAAACTTAGTACCTGAATATACTATGCACCAGAAAGAAAAAAATATCAGAACAAATTCTGTAGTACTTCATTGGCTTCAATAAAGTGAGTTTAGTTATATCAAGGTATGTAAATTTGTATTTGATTCTGGATATTTTCAGCAAAGGAGCTATAAGAAGCACGTGAAAACGTAGCTCATCCTAATTTGTGGTTGATATTATTTTCATTGATTTCCTTCAAAAACATTGCTGATGTTTCTTATATTCAATTTTCATCCTGAGGATTTCCCTGTAATTGCACTTAGTGAGAATTTCATATTGAGCAATTATCAGTATCACAGTGCTTAATTTGAGTATAAAAAATTGTGTTCATGTTACCATTTATTAATTAAGTATACAAATGGTCCCCTTCCAGATTTTTATAATGATCTGGAATTTACCCCAGAAATTAATTACATTCCTTTTTACCATCACTAACTAAATTATTCATGAAAGCTTGTGGAGATTAATTCTAAATTATTATATTACTAAAAAGAAGGCCATATGATCAAGTTAAAATGGAAATGGCAAAAGAAGTGAAACCTCTAATCATTCTGAAACAATTATTTTTGGGTTATCACCTTATTTGATTTTATTGCTTCTATGCAATTATTACTTCAGAAATTAGATACAGATGTTTTCATCAGAAATGGCTGACATAGCTTATAAAAGATTAGATAGCTTCATTTATCCAGAATTTATACAGAAAAAATGTTTCCTAAAAATAAAGCCAATAAACATGAAATAAGTAAACCAAAATATTTCTGACCAGTTATATAGATATAGACCACAATATAAAAACGATATACACTTATAGAAAAAATGTGCATGCATTTAAGGCATTATATGACCAAATGTAAAGCATTACTATTGTTTGAAAGATTATATAACTAAGACTACATCTTTATTTTTAATTTTTTTTTGCATTTTTTTTTCCATGGGAGAATTTCTGGTGCATGGACTTGCAGATGATACTCAGAAAAACATGTTGGAAGAGGATGTTTTTCCATCCATGCCTTTGGCAACAGAAGAATTATATGTAAATGAATTTTACATATAATTTATGTAAAATTCATATGTGTTTATATGTGCCTCGTGTAAAAATGCAAGTAGGGATAGTGTTTGGAACAAAAATAAATAATGATTTATTGAAATATATTTTGTTCTATATTTATTTGGTAAAGGGTATTTTTGTTGCAATTTTTTTTTTTGAGGTGGAGTTTTGATCTTTTGCCCAGGCTGGAGTTCAATGGTGCGATCTCGGCTCACTGCAAACTCTGACTCCTGGGTTCATGTGATTCTTCTGCCTCAGCCTCCCTAGTAGCTGGGATTACAGGCACCCCCCACCAGGCCCAGCTAATTTTTTGTATTTTTAGTAGTCACTGGGTTTCACCGTGTTGGCCAGGCTGGACTCGAACTCCTGACCTCATGATCTGCCCACCTCAGCCTCGAAAAGTGCTGGGATTACAGGAGTGAGCCACCATGCCCGGCCTTCAATTTATTTAATGCAGGGTCTTGCTCCGTCACTCAGACTGGAGAGCAGTAGTGCTACCACTGCTTACTGCAGCTTCAACCTCCTAGGCTCCAGGGTTCCTCTTGCCTCAATTGATTTGTGATGAATCAACTGATACGTGAAGGTTTTCAAGCCTCATTTATTCTGAGTATGAAGATATTTCATCATTTTGCAACCAAGACCACCATGGATATTATATATGAACCTTGTTTTCACTTGGGGCCCTATGCTGTTTTCTTTTATTTCCTTCTATTTATCTTTTATGTCGAGTCTATTGAAGCATTTGCCAACAATGACATTTGCCCTTTTTAATGTACAATTCAGTGAGTTTTGACAAACATATAAAGTATGTGAAATCACTAAAATTAAGATATAGAACAGTTAGATCAATTCCTGAAGTTTCTTTGTGCCTTTTTCTTTGGTTGGGTTTTTATTGTGGGTTTTGTTGTTGTTTTATTTTTGTTTTTGTTTGTTTTGGTTGCTATCTTTTGAACACTCTAGCCCTGGGCCGTAACTGGTCTGAATTCCATTCTTATTGCTTTTTCCTTTTCTAGAAAGCCACACAAATGGAATCACAGAGTATATAGCCTTTTGGGTAGGTCTCCTTTCATTTAGTATAAAGAATTTGAGAAATCTCCATGTTGTTGCACATGTCAGAAATTTGTTCTTTTTAAAGTTGCCTAGTAGTATATTGTACAGATGTGTTACAGTGTATTTATTCTTTAATTAGATTAAATATATTTAAGTTGTCTCAGTAATTGCCAAGCTGCTATAGATATTCATATATAGCTTATTTTGTGAACTTAACAGACCATAGCTTGGCAAGTCTTGGCAAGAATGTGAAGTAATTGAAAATCTAATACATTCTTCGTGGCAATGCAAAATTATAAAGCTACTCCAGATAACAGTTTGGTGGTTTCTTAAAAAGTTAGACGTACACTTACTATGGCATACAACAATCTAATTTAAGGTATTTTATTATTTTTAAAAATATTTTATTGCGTTTTAGGTTTTGGGTTAAGTGTGAAGAACATGAAGGATTGTTGCATAGGTACATACATGGCAATGTGGTTTGCTGCCTTCTTCCCCATCACCTATATCTGGCATTTCACCCCATGTTATCCCTCCCCAACTCCCCACCCCCTGCTGTCCCTCCCCTAGTTCCCCCCTAGAGACCCGAGTGTGTGATGCTCCCCTCCCTGTGTCCATATGTTCTCATTGTTCAACACCCGCCTATGAGTGAGAACATGCGGTGTTTGATTTTCTGTTCTTGTGTCAGTTTGCTGAGAATGATGGTTTCCAGGTTCATCCATGTCCCTACAAAGGACACGAACTCATCGTTTTTTATGGCTGCATAG
>CAUYQU010077429.1:0-48857 GCA_963574635.1 Cheracebus regulus
TCTCTTTCATTTTTTCTTTCTTTTGCTGTTTCTTTCTTTCTCCTTTTCTCTCTTTTTCTAAAATCTCTTCCTCTTCCTTTCTCTCTTTCATTCTTTTTATTCTAAAAAAAATAAATAAATAAATAAATAAAAATAAAAAAAATAAAAAAAAAAAAAAACAAAAAAAACAAAAACAAAAAGCTGTCCCTGGGCAGGTGCTGTAGTTCACACCTGTAATCTCAGCTACTTAGGTTGCTGAGACTGGAGGCTGCTTGAGCCCAGGAAGTTGATGCTGCAGTGAGCTATGATGGGGCCACTGCGCTCCACCTAGGTGACAGAGGGGATCCTGGTCTCTTAAACAATTTAAAAAATTTTCATTTACTAACTCTATAACCTCAAGTCTTTTACTCTCTTTGAGCTTATCTGTTGCCCAGGTTGGAGTGCAATGGCACGATCTTGGCTAACTGCAACCTCTGCCTCCCGGGTTCAAGCAATTCTCCTGCCTCAGCTTCCCCAGTAGGTGGGATTACAGACACCCACCATCACATCCAGCTAATTTCTTGTATTTTTAATAGAGACAGGCTTTTGCTATGTTGGTCAGGCTGGTCTCAAACTTCTGACCTCATGATCCGCCCAGCTTGGCCTCCTAAAGTGCTGGGATTATAGGCATGAGCCACTGCGCCCAGCCACATCTGCTTTCTTATCTGTAAAGTGCACGAGGTTGCTTTCAGCTTTAAATGAGATAAACGGTGAAACACTTGGTACCTAGGGGACACTTAACAAAATGCCTGCTCATTCTGCTCTAAGTTAAAAGGACATTGAGAACTATGCCAAATAAAAATACATTACATAAAGGCATGAAATTACAATGCTTAGGGAGAAATGTGTTCTACGTGAAATTAATTAACAAAAAAAATCAGATCAATGGGAGAGGATTGTTTCAACGACCTGTATTTGAGAGTTGTGTAATGTATATTTACTCATATGTTGTGGTAAGTTGTTTATATCATCACTTAGTTACAGCTATGTTACATGGTTTAAGAGAAAATGAACGTGGCCGGGTGTAGTGGCTCATGCCTATAATCTCAGTGAGGTGAGAGGATTGCTTGAGGGCAGGAGTTGAGGACCAGCCTGAGCAACACAGTGAGACCTCTTCTCTACAAAAAACTTAAAAATTAACTGGGCATAGTGGTGCACGCCTGTAGTCCTAGCTACTTGGAGACTGAATGGGGAGAATCACTTGAGCCCAGGATTTTGAGGTTTCAGTAAGCTATGATAGTGCCACTATACTCCATCCTGGGTGACAGACCCAGACCCTGTCTCAAAAAAATACCAAAAGTATGTTAAATTAAAAATAAAATGTGAGCTGGATAAATAAAACAATTAGGAGACATATATGTAAATTAAAAACAAATGTAAAATAATGTAATGCCCATAGAAAATAGGTAAATATCTTTAAGATGCTAGCCAGTAGAATTTGAATTCTGTAAATTATGCAAAAATCACTTCTAGGAAGGAAAGTCTTCTATGATAAATGATAAATAAAATAGCGCACTATGTGATAGGCAAAATGGCTTTAGCAACCTTCATACATGGTTTACAAATGGCAATATAAATAAAAATTAAAGAAGCAAGCAAAGCTCTGATAAATTTGAAATGTTTTGCTGCTTTATTTGTATTTAATTTCCTGAAGTGTACAACTGTATTGGATACAGCTACTTATCCTTATAGCAAAATTTTATTTACAAATGTCCACTTCATAACTACTTCTGGAACTATTTGCTTATTGGGAAGCCTTCATGGCTTTCCTCACCAACAATTTTTTTTCATTTTTTAATGGAAAATCTAAAAATTACACAAAAATCAGGGTATAATAAGTCCCCATATACTCATCACCAGCTTCAACTGTTACCAATATTTTTTTTACTCCTGTTTCATCTATATCTCCATCCATCTTATTTTATGTTATTTTATTTTCTTTGAGATGGAGTCTCGCTCCATCACCCAGGCTGGACTGCAGTGGTGCAATCTCGGCTCACTGACATCTGCCTCCTGAGTTCAAGCAATTCTTCTTCAGCTTCCTGAGTAGCTGGAACTACAGGCACCCACCACCATGCTAGGCTGATTTTTGTATTTTTAGTAGAGACAGAGTTTTCACCATGTTGGCCAGGCTGGTCTGGAACTCCTGACCTCAAGTGGTCCGCCCACCTTAGCCTCCCAAAGTGCCAGTTTACAGGTGTAAGCCATTGCACCCAGCCTATGTTATTTAATTTTATCACAATTTGTGTGGTAGTATTTTAATGCCAATCTCCAAATTATATAACTCACCCATAAATACTTCAGTCTTGGCAAATTTGATTAGCATCCAATCACTTCTTCAATACTTACAATAGGCCAGCTACCATGCAAGGTGCTGAGATGCACAGATGGATGAGGATGCACCCTGCCCTTGAAGCTATGAGGGGAAAAAGTCGCAGTGCTGTCCATGTGCTCATCCAGGTCATTAATAAGAGAATGAAACAGGTCAGGTGGAGCCAAGGACAAAGCCTCATTATTGTGCCCAACCGGGAACCTAGCCCTTCACCTGGCTAGGAGTGGCATGATGAGACCTGAGAAAATGAACTAGGGAAACTCACAGTGGAGACATATTAGCAAGGAGTCCGAGGCAATATCCAAGGGAATGATCAGCTACCTGGCAGAAGGAGCAAGGGGACCCAGCAGAAGAAATGGACAGGCAAGCAGAGAAGCAGGGGAAGAAATGGGGTCTGTCAAGGCCTTTGAGTGCTTTCAGCCAAAATATATAAAAATATTTTAATTGCTATTTTTGGTAATATTCATGTAAAGAATGTAGTTTTATGAGCCTTGATGGACTACTGGGACAATATATAAGGCACCACAATACTGTCATTTGATCTGAAGTCAATTACTTATATCGGAACTTCATTTTTTCATATACAGCCTATATATATTACGTATATTGGAACTTCATTTTTTCATATACAGCTCTATCACACATGGGCATCATTCATATGTTTTGTTCACTCATAATAACAAATAGGCCAGGCACAGTGTTTCATACCTATAATCCCAGCACTTTGGCAGGCGGATCACTTGAGGTCAGGAGTTCAAGACCAGCTGGCCAACATAGCGACACCTTGTCTCCAGTAAAAATACAAAAATTAGCAGAGCATGGTGGCGGGAGCCTGTAATCCCAGCTACCCGGGAGGCTGAGGTGCGAGAATCACTTGAAACCCAGAGGCGGAGGTTGCAGTGAGCCGAGATCGCCTTCATTGCACTCCAGATTGGGTGACAGAGTGAGATTCTGTCGCAAAAATAAATAAATAAATAAAAATTTAAAAATAGAATTATTTAATTAAATATAAATACATCAGAATAAGAGCAGAGAGAGGAATGCAAGTCCTCTTTTGTATAAGGTAGAGGTATATATCACTCTTCAATATATCAGATGAAACAAGAAGCCAAGATTTCATCTGATAACTAAGATGTTAGCAGAACATCTTAGTTATCAGAAGCCAAGGTTTCATCTGATAACTAAGAAAGTGAAAGAAAAAAATACTATAGATATAATTATTCATTGGCTATACTTATTATCCTCCCAAAATTAAGAGCGTTTACCTTAAAGCATTATTGATGCTCATGTTCCTTTGGAATTACCTTTCTTTGCCCTCCCTTTGTCCCCTTTCCCTGACCTCTATTTCTCCCACTTGAGAGTGATGGTGATGTGAGGGTAGAGGTGAATGTGATGGCCGTGGCTGAAGTAGTGGAGATAGTGATGAGAGCAGTGATGGGCGTTCCCCTGACTTGAGGGTAGAGCTCCCTATGTGGAAAGTTTACTACATCACCTGGAACCTCAGTCAGAACTCACTTTATGATTCAGAAGGACTGTGAAGCAATAACAGCACAAGTTATATGAAGTAACCTTTGGAATTTCTGAAAGAAGGAGCATTTATTAAATATACTGACTTTCTTACTTTCCCTTCCTTTCTCCACCACCGTGGTGTATGCTTTACTCTGCTTCTTGTTTGTCTTCTCACAAAACTTTCAGGATTAAGCATTTTTTGGCCAAGAAACAAAAGCAAAATCATCCCATTCCCCAGTGGATTCGGATTAAAACTGGTAATAAAATCAGGTAGAACTCCAAAAGGAAGCATTGGAGGAGAACCAAGCTGGGTCTATAAGGAATTGCACTTGAGATGGCACACATATTTACGTTGTGTGAAGGTCACGACTATGTACCATAGCAAGCTGAAAATGTTACCACTAACTAGACAGTTGAACATGTTTTATTGGGAATATATTTTTTCTCTCTGTGTGGGCTATGAAGGCACTGGTTGGCTGGGTTCAGTAATAAATATGTGAGTTCTTTCGTTTCTCTCTCTCTCTCTCTCTCTCTCCCTCCATATATATATACTGTCTTACTGCTGGACACGGGGACTCATGTCTGTAGTCCCAACACTTTGGGAGGCCAAGACAGGAGGATTGCTTGAGACCTGGAGTTCAAGACCAGCTTGGGTAACATATTGAGACCCCATTGCTACAAACAAACAAACAAAAAAATTAGCTGAGCACTGTGGCACACACCTGTAGTCCTAGCTACTCGGAAGGCTGAGGCAGGCGAATGACTTGAGCCTAGGAGTTTGAGGCAGTCAGCTGCAGTCAGCTATGATTGTGCCACTCCACTCCAGCCTGGGTGACAGAGTGAGACCCTGCCTTTTATTTATTTATTTATTTTTATTTTTTCAATATTGTTTTTATTTTTTCATTTTTGACACGGAGTCTCACTCTGTCTCCCAGGCTGGAGTGCAGTGGTGCCATCTCAGCTCACTGCAATATCCATCTCCCGGATTCAAGTGATTCTCCTGCCTCAGCCTCCCAAGTAGCTGGGACTACAGGTGTGCGCCACCACACCCAGCTAATGTTTTGTATTTTTAGTAGAGACCAGGTTTCACCATATTGGCCAGGCTGGTCTCGAGCTCCTGACCTCATGATCCTTCCGCCTCGGCCTCCGAAAGTGCTGGGATTACAGTGGTGAGCCACCATGCCCAGCCGACCCTGTCTTTAAAATAAATAAATAAATAAACAAACTGTCTTATGCCTATGTAATAGAATGAAAATGTAAGAGGAGTGATTATAAAATAATTTTTTATAAGCGGTGGCACTTTCAGATAGCCATTTTAGGCGGCTATCCTTACTGTACAAATTGGTTGTCTTCCCACCCAGCGTTAGAGCACCTCAGGCCATCTCTCCAGGACACCTCCTCTTCCTGCTCTGTAGAGCCTGCCCTCCTCAGCTTGCTGTCTCGAGTTACTGACTGAGAGTTGTAGATCTTGACCGGACTGTCTTTTACAATTATTTCCCCTGCCTTCACTCCTGGCTAATATCTTTAGTTCCTAAATCTTTGATCCACAGCTGTGTGCCACACCCTCACCCCAAGGCTGACTTAGAACAAGATTACTAGAGCAGGTGGCCTGAATGCTGCAAGTTTGGACAAGCCCAACTCTCAACTAGGTGTCTCCCTGAAGAGAGATCAAAGTCAACTCAAAGTCGACATGTTCAAAACGGAACTCGCTAACCTTCCCTCCAGAATCTTCTTTGATCATCAACTTACTTTAACTGGAATGTCTCAGAGAATCCCTTTTCCTGTGTGGTTCCAGGTTAAATTTGGCCAAGAAGGAATCGTAATATTTCAAACTTTGGGGTCTATATTGGAAAGCTACCATCATCCAATGAGTTCACCCACAGAGACTG
Organism: Cheracebus regulus; assembly: GCA_963574635.1. Taxonomy (NCBI): domain Eukaryota; kingdom Metazoa; phylum Chordata; class Mammalia; order Primates; family Pitheciidae; genus Cheracebus; species Cheracebus regulus. Next base: position 5,749 of record CAUYQU010077429.1, read on the forward strand.
AAGTGTCTAGCATGTTTCTGCTTGTCCTTCATTCCCCACTGCTCTGCCTCCAGCTTTTCCTCCAGCTCCAGGTCTTGCTGACCAATAGCAGCCCCAGGTCTATTAGGTGGCATCTGTCTGTGGGCCCACAGAAGCAAACATTTCCTCTGGACTTCCCCATCAGCTGCTCCTTCATGGTCCAACTTTGGCATCTGGATGTTCCTGGCTGCTCAGACTGACTGGTTGAGGACTTCCCTGATGCCCCAACTCCTCTTCTCAGATGTCTAGTTGACCAGCTTCTCCCACAAACTCATTTTAACAATAAATTCTTTTTTTCCACAGTGTCCAGGGTTCTGCTTCACTGATTCAAACCTAGCTAATAGAAGGACCACCACCACTCCTCCTCCCTTTCAGTATATATGAAATTGATCACCAAGACCTGTCAGAGCTCTCTCTCTCTCTCTCTTTTTTTTTTGAGGTGGAGTCTTGCTCTGTTGCCCAGGCTGGAGTGCAGTGGCTGATCTCAGCTCACTGCAACATTTGCCTCCTGGGTTCAAGCGATTCTCCTGCCTCAGCCTCCCGAGTAGCTGGGATTACAGGTGTGTTCCACAACAACCAGCTGATTTTTGTATTTTTAGTAAAGACAGGGTTTCTCCATGTTGGCCAGGCTGGTCTTGAACTCCTGACCTCAGGTGATCCTCCTGCTTTGGCCTCCCAGAGTGCTGGGATTACAGGCGTGAGCCACCATGCCTGGCCAGATCTCTCTCTTCAATATCCCTCTACCCATCCACTTGTTTCCATCCTCAGTGCTATCTCATGCTTCCAAGAGGCTAAAATATCTTGCCCAGATTACTGCACAAACTCCTAACTGCTCAACTCATTTCCAGTCTCGTTGCCTCTCAGTGCATTCCCCTTAGAGCAGTCAGAGGAGGTGACGCCCTGACTGAGGCCCAGTACTGGCTTTCCCTTGTCCTTGGGATAACCTCCTTAATGTGTTTGACAAAGCCCTGTCTCTTTTGGCTTCTGCTAACTTCTCCAGCCCCATCTGTCAGCACTGTTCCCTCGCTCCGTGCCACTATTACGGAGTGTCATTAGATAAATCTTTGCCAGTTTGGTATTAGATTATTATGACCTGAATTTTTTTTTAGTTTTTGCTTTTTAAATCACACTGAATATATAGGCACTGCATAATAATATCTAGCAGTTGGCCAGGAGCTGTGGTTCATGCCTATAATACTAGCACTTTGGGAGGCTGAGGCAGGCAGAATACTTGAGCTCAGGAGTTTGAGACCAGCCTGGGCAACATGGCAAAACCCTGACTATAAAAAATACAAAAATTAACCACACATCGTGGCACATGCCTGTGGTCCAAGCTACTCGGGAGGCTGAGGTGGGAGGATGACTAGAGCCTGGGAGGCAGAGGTTGCAGTGAGTTGAGATTGTGACACTGCACTCCAGCCTGGGAGAGAGACCCCATCTCAAATATATATGTATATATATATGTATGTATGTATGTATATATATGGCAGCTGCATTATCCCCATGCCACCATAGATGTGGGAAAGAATAAGGCATCTCCAGGCAAGTGCTTGTAAACCCCAGCTCCCTAGGGTGGGGTCAGGCATCTCATAGGGTGTGTTCATATCACACCTTCACATGTAGCTATCAGGCAGATGGTGATAAGGATAGTAGAAAAACCCTTTACAGAAGTTAACTGATGACTTACTGTAAACTTCTCTTTAGAAAGGCAAAAATAGAGAAAGCATAGTTCTGAGTTGCTTCCCAAGAGTGATGATACCTCTACATAGATTCTCAGCAGCTTGTTTTCTTCCAAAGTGTATTTGTTGTGTGTTTTGTCCATTAATTGATCGATTATTTTATTTTATTGAATTAAATTAAAATATGGTATTTTTAATTTATTAGATATCCAATTAATGCATTCTCCTTTTTAAAATGTTCAAGTAATACAGAAGTATGCAGAAGAAAAGCAGAGGAAACACCTGCCAAAAGTAGGGTGTGTATTATTCCAGACTGAGTTTTATGTATTTTTACATATACATGAAAACTTAGATGGTATTCATTATTAAATTTAGGTATAATTTGCATAAAATCAGTTACTCAATTTTTAAATGTACAGCTTGATAAATTTTTATATAGGAACTTACTTGTAGACTCCATCAAGTTTTGTTTGCTTTCTTTTCAAATTTTATTTTATTTTATTTTTTAGAGACAGGGTTTCACCATCTTAGCCAGGACGGTCTGGATCTCCTGACCTCGTGATCCACCCACCTCGGCCTCCCAAAGTGCTGGGATTACAGGTGTGAGCCACTGCACCCGGCCGTTTTGCTTGTTTTCTATATTTTCGTTTTATGTTTTTTGAGACAGAATCTCACTCTGTCCCCCAGGCTAGAGTGCAATGGGGCAATTTCAGCTCACTGCAACCTCTCCCTTCTGGGTTCAACCGATTCTCATGCCTCAGCCTCCAGAGTAGCCTGGATTACAGGTGTGCACCACCACACCCAGCTAATAATTTTTGTATTTTCAGTAGAGTCAGGGTTTCACCATGTTGGCCAGGCTGGTCTCGAACTCCTGACCTCAGGTGATCCTCCTGCCTTGGCCTCCCAAAGTGCTGGGATTGCAGGCGTGAGCCACCATGCCAGGCATGTTTTCTGCATTTTCTTTAGTAAATTGGCAATATAATTACAAAATTATTCTGTAAATGTTTTCTTTCACTTACTAGTATGGATTGGGGATTTTTCAAGTTGCTACTTATCAACCTGCCTATTCTTTTTAACCAATGTATTATATTCCATAGTAAATGTAAAGATGTAACATGAATTATTTAACCATTTATCTACATAATGAAAAATTTTTTGCTATAACAACATTTCATAAGGAAAAGAAATGAGTTAACTGAGTAAGGCAGACAATTACATAATCAATGCACAAAAACCAAAATAACAAATTTGAAAATATAAAAGCAAAAAGAACCTATTATGTATTATAAAAAATAATTTAACTAAGAATAAACAAAAAAGTTTGAGTGAAAAATGCACATGAAAAAATTATAAAACTCTACCGAGAACAAAAAAATATGAATAAAGGCAAAGACTCATTTTATCCTTGGGTGAGAATCAGTATTGCCAGGTGCAATGGCTCGCGCCTGTAATCCAGCACTTTGGGAGGCCGAGGCAGGTGGATCACCTGAAGTCATGAGTTCAAGACCAGCCTGGCCAACAAGGCGAAACCCCGTCTCCACTAAAAATACAAAAATTAGCTGGGTGTGGCAGTGCATGCCTGTAATCTCAGATACTCAGGAGGCTGAGGCAGGAAAATCACTTGAACCCAGGAAGCAGAGGTAGTAGTGAGCTGAGATCGCGCCATTGCACTCCAACCTGGGCGACAGACCAAGACTCCATCACACACACACACACACACACACACACACACACAACTAAAAACAAAAAACTCAGTATTATATAGAGTTACCATCAAAGGGGATAAAGCAAACCATCACAGGGAGAAGATATTTACAACATGTGTATTTACAACTAACAAAATATTCAAATCCAGAATATGTAAAGATATAAATAACTCAAGCAAATCAATAATGGAAAGACAAACAGTCCCTTCTCCCCAAAAGGTAGAAGACTTGAGAGACAGTTCACAGAGGAAATAGAATTACGTATTCAATAGAATATCATACCTCAGTGGAAAGAACAACTCCTACTACCCACAACATTAAAGAATGCCAGGAGGTACATATTGACCAAAAGAACTGACCACGCTGGGCGCGATGGCTCACACTGTAACCTCAGCACATTGGGAGGCCAAGGTGGGCAGATCACCTGAGATCAGGAGTTCGAGACCAACCTGACCAACATGGAGAAACCCCATCTCTACTAAAAATACAAAATTTCACGGGCATAGTGGCACATGCCTGTAATCTCAGCTACTTGGGAGGCTGAGGCAGGAGAGTCACTTGAATCTGGGAGGTGGAGGTTGCACCGAGCCAAGATAGCACCATTGCACTCCAGCCTGGGCAACAAGAGCAAAACTCTGTCTCAAAAAAAAAAAGAACTGACCACATACAACCTACAGAGGAGGATTCCATACGTGTGAAGTCCATTTAGTTGCAAACTAAATATGTTGTTTAGGATGCAAATGAATGTGATAAAAATATAAAGAAAAACAAAGTAATAATAAACCAAAATCCAAAATAGCACTTACATCAGAAAGGCCAGGAAAAGAAATGTGATTGAGGCCGTCAAAGTAATGCCGATTAGATGATAAGTACATTATTCGTCATAGTATTGCTATTATATTTTAAATATATATTTAAAATGTTACTTTGTGCCTATTATTTTTTAAATGAATGAGGCAGCATTGTTTATAGCGCTCAAAAATAAGTGACTGGTTTCAAGTAAAAAATACAATAGAATACTATACAGCCTATTCAAATAACGCATACTTATTTATTTAGGAACAAATCCACTGGGCTGGGTGCAGTGACTTGCACCTGCAATCCCAGCACATTGTCCAAGGTGGGTGGATCATGAGGTCAGGAGTTCGAGACCAGCCTGGCCCACATGGTGAAACCCTGGGTTGACTAAAAGTACAAAAATTAGCTAGATGTGGTGGCACGTGCCTGTAATCCCAGCTACTTAGGAGGCTGAGGTAGGAGAATTGCTTGAACCCGGGAGGCAGAGGTTGCAGTGAGCTGAGATTGCATTACTGTACGCCATCCTGGGCAACAAAGCGAGATTCCGTCTCAGGGAAAAAAGAAAAGAAAAGAAAAGAAATTCACTGAATCTTTTTTGATGAAAAAAAGCAGACCAGGCCGGGCCCGGTGGCTCACGCCTGTAATCCCAGCACTTTGGGAGGCCAAGGTGGGTGGATCACGATGGCAAGAGATCAAGACCATCCTGGTCAACATGGTGAAACCCTGTCTCTACTAAGAATACAAAAATTAGCTGGGCATGGTGGCATGCACCTGTAGTCCCAGCTACTTGGGAGGTTGAGGCACGAGAATTGCTTGAACCCGGGAGGCAGAGGTTGTGGTGAGCTGAGGTCGTGCCATTGCACTCCAGCCTGGGTAACAAGAGTGAAACTCCATCTCAAAATAAAAAAGAAAAGGAAAAAAAGCAGACCATAGAGCAGCATAAATATGATGAGCCCACTTATGTAAAATTGAATAGAGGCATAAAGAAATAACTAAAACAATGTTTACCAAACCACAAATGTTAGTTTTTTCTTTGTAAGAGATTTATACTTTGTTCTTTTTGCTTATATGTTATACATAACATATATATGTTTTTATATGAGAATGTATTATTTCCCTTAAATAATTAAGATATTTTCAAATAAATCTATATCCGTTTCCACCTTTTTACATAAAAAACCTTCACATTGCCCAGGCTGGAGTGCAGTGACTCGATTGGCACTCACTGCAGCCTCGATCTGCTGGACTCAAGCGAGCCTCCCACCTTCAGCCTCCTGAGTAGCTGGACCTAGAGGCACATGCCACTATGTCAGGCTAATTTTTTGTTTTGTGTTTTGTTTTTCCTTCACATATTTTATTTTATTTTATTTTTATTTTGAGACAGAATTTCACTATTTTTGCTCAGGCTGGAGTGCAGTGGTGCGATCTTGGCTTGCTGCAACCTCCGCCTCCCGGGTTTAAGTGATTCTCCTGTCTCAGCCTCCTGAGTAGCTGGGTTTACAGGTGCCCGCCACCACACCTGGCTAATTTTTGTATTTTTTTTTTAGTAGAGATGGTGCTTCACTATGCTAATTAGGCTGGTCTGGAACTCCTGACCTCAGGTGATACGCTCGCCTCAGCCTCCCAAAGTGCTGAGATTACAGGCTTGAGTCACCATGCCCGGCTTATACATTTTAATCTCAAAAATAAACCAATTTAAAAGAAAAAAATCATAAAATTGTACTTGCTTCTTATTAAAGTGGAAAAAACTAAACAAGTAAGTTAGGCTCTGATGTGAAAGTGTTCTTTTCTCCTTCCTCAATCCATCACCCAAAGATAGACTCACTGGAAGGCATGAAACATTCCAATATGGATCAGAAAGCAGATTTATTATATTTCACATATAATCAAACTATAAAAACTGTTATTTAAAAAAAAAAACTTATTTTTTAAATTGAGATGGGATCTCACTATGTTGCCCAGGCTGGCTTCAAAGTCCTTGACTCCAGCAATCTTCTTGCATCAGTCTCCTGAGTAACTGGGGCTACCAGCTTGTGCTACGGCATCCAACTGAGACTATTCTGTAATTTGCTTTCTCACTTAGCAATATGAGTATACAAAAAGTTATCTAATGCTTTCTCTATTGATGGACATTTAGTCTGTTAACAGCATTTGCCTTTTACAAACAATGCTGCAACAAAAAAATTTTTCACATGGATCTATTAGATAAATTCCCAGTAGTAGAATTCCTCTGTCAGTGAATCAATAAATTTTGAATTTTTCAGATTCATTCAACAACACTTTATTGTGGATGTACTATGTGCCAGGTACTGTTTTTAGCACTAGGAATTCTATGATGAAGAAAACACTGGCACTATCCATGGAAGAAAATTTAATAGGCCTGGTATGGTGGCTCACATCTGTAATTCCAGTACTTTGGGAAGCCAAGGCAGCAGGATGACTTGAGGCCAGAAGTTCAAGATCAGTCTGGGCAACATAGTGAGACCCCCATCTCTACAAAAATACAAAAATTAGCCTTGCATGGTGATGAATACCTGTGGTCCCAGCTTCTCAGGAGGTTGAGATTGGGAAGATAGCTTGAGCCTGGGAGGTCAAGCCTGCAGTGAGAGAGAGAAAATGAGAAGACAAACCACAGACTAGGAGAAAATATTTTGTAAAACATACATCTGATATAGGACTTGTATTCAAAATACACAAAAAATTGTTAAAACTCGATTTTAAAAAGCCCTCAGTTTTAAAATGGGCATACAATCTGGATAGACACTACATTAAAGGAGATACACAGGGGGCAAATAAGCATATGCAATGATGCTAATAATGTATGTCACTAGAGAATTGCAAACTAAAACAATGAGATACCACTACACACCTATTAGAATGGCCAACACAGCTGGGAGCAGTGGCTCATGCCTATGATCCCAGCACTTTGGGAGGCCTAGGCGGGCGGATCACGAGGTCAGGAGATCGAGACCATTCTAGCTAACACGGTGATACCCTGTCTCTACTAAAAATACAAAAAATTAGCCGGATGTGGTGGCAAGTGTCTATGGTGTCAGTTACTCGGGAGGCTGAGACAGGAGAATCACATGAACCCAGGAGGCAGAGGTTGCAGTGAGCCGACATGGTGCCACTGCGCTCCAGCCTGGGTGACAGAGCAAGACTCCATCTCAAAAAAAAAGGGCCAATCCAAAACACTAGCTACGTCAAAGACTAGTGAGGATACGTATGTGGAGCAACGGGAACTCTCATTCATTAGTGGTGTAAATGCAAAATGGTATAGCTACTTTGAAAGACAGTTTGGTAGTTTCTTACAAAACTATACATAGTGTAACCATATGATCTAGCAATGCTACTACTTGGTATTTATCCAAATGAGTTGAAAATTTATGTTCACACAAAAACCTACACACAAGTGTTTATAGCAGCTTTATTCATAATTGCCAAACTTGGAAGCAACGAAGACATCCTTCAATAGGTAAACAGACAAATTATGGTACATCCATACAATGGAACATTGTTCAGTGATAAAAAGAAATGAGTTGTCAAGCCCCTAAAAGACATGAATGAATCTAAAATGTGTATCACTATCACTAAATGAAAGAAGCCAACTGAGGCCAGGCGCAGTGGCTCACGCCTGTAATCCCAGCAATTTGGAAGGCTAAGGCAGGAGGATCACCTGAGGTCAGGCGTTCAAGAGCAGCCTGGCCAACATGATGAAACCCTGTCTCTACTAAAAATACAAAAATTAGCCGGGCACGGTGGTGCCGACCTGTAGTCCCTGCTACTCAGGAGGCTGAGGTGGGAAGATCATTTGAGCCTGGGAGGCAGAGGTTGCAGTGAAGCGAGACTGTGCCATTGCATTCCAACTTGGGGAGACAGAGTGAGACTCTGTCTCAAAAAAGAAAAGAAAAAAAAAAGCCGGGCATGGTGGCTCATGCCTGTAATCCCAGCACTTTAGGAGGCTGAGGCAGATGGATCACCTGAGGTCAGGAGTTTGAGACCAACCTGACTAACACAGAGAAACCCCGTCTCTACTAAAAAATACAAAATTGGCTGGGCAGGGTGGCGCATGCCTGTAATCCCAGCTGTTTGGGAGGCTGGAGCAGGAGAATCGCTTGAACCCGGGAAGCGGAGGTTGTGGTGAGCTGAGATCGCACCATTGCACTCCAGCCTGGGCAAGAAGAGTGAAACTCCGTCTCAAAAAAAAAAAAAAAAAGCCAAGTGGAAACGGCTGCATACTATATAATTCCAACTCTATGACTTTCCACAAAAGGCAGTCTATGGAGACAGTAAGATGATAAGTGGTTTCCAGGGGTTCAGGAGGAGGGATAAATAGGTGGAGAACAGTAGATTTTACAGCTGTAAAACTATTCTGTATGATAACGTAATGGTGAATACTTGTGACATATTTCTCAAAACCCAGAGAATGTACAAAACAAAAAGTGGACTTAAATGTAAACTGTGGACTTCAGTTTATAATGATATATCACTAGTGGCTCATCAACTGTAACAAGCACTACACCACACCAATGCAAGATGTTGATAATAAGGGAAAGAAGTGGTGGGAGGCAGTGAAGGGTATATTGGAAATCTCTGTACTTTCTGCTCAATTTTTTTTTGTGAACCTAAAACTACTCAAAAGTAAAATGTATTAATTAAAGTGTGGTGTGTGTGTGTGTGTGTGTGTAAGTAGAACCTTCTAAAAAAATATTTCTCTGGAAGTGCATTTAGTAATTTTCCCCCCTAATTCATATCTAAAACAGATACAAATAAACAGTGAATGTTGTAGGAAATTCGAAGATAGAACACTATCTTAAGAAGGTTAACAATGCAAGGTAATAATTATTTTAAGATGCTTATATCAATTAATTACTTTATATATGGAGCACCTACAGGGGTAGGCAGGAGACATAAAGGCCAATAGCAGGTCTCTGTGCTTGATGAGCTGAGTGCCTTTCATGGGGAAGACAGACACAGATGCACTACTAGATAATAACATTATCAGTGCTGACCATGTGCTGGGCTCTTTCTAACCATGCCACCCCCAATTTCTCTCAACCATACAACAACCCTACACACAGGCACTAATAATCTACTTTACAGACAAGGACCCTGAAGCTCTGGAAAGTGAATTAACTTTGCTGCAATAAATGGCAGAGTTGAGAATCAAGCCCAGGTGTGTTGAAGTGCAAACAGTTTGTAAGAAACTGCCAAACTGTATTCCAAAATGGCTGTAAAAATCAATTCATTTTGGAAGAAGAGGACAATCAGTGATACATTTGCTTAGATGTTTCTTTCGCATTATTTGAAAGCGTTGAACTTCAAATACGTTCACAAATCTTAATCTCTGATTCTCACTCTTCCGTTCTTGCCTTTCTCCCACTGGAATAATTTCTTTGACTTGTCATCCTCCCGACTGCAGGACAATGAAATACACATGGCTTAATGGGAAGGTGGTCAGATTAGAAAATATTGAAAGCCAACCTCTCCAGTAGGCAGCCCTTGTTTGGCTTAAAACTGCCCATCAAATGCAAGTTTCTTACATGTTCCACAGCTATGATTATAAAAGTCAAGGCAGCAGGCACTAGCCTGTGTGGAAGAAAGTTATATTTAGTATTCCTTTAGGAGCTGTCTCTTTGGATATCACAGAGATTCTGGTACAGGCTGTTACTGTTTGAGGGCTTCTGGGCCTGCGGCAGAGAAAATGGAGTGGGTGGTTTGCTGACAGTTCTTATAAATACCCCCAGTATTTATTTAATGGCAGAAACACACAGAATATTAGAGGAGAGAACATAGCTTAGCTCCATTCATTCCCTGGGCCCAGGACCAAGCACTTCTAATCTGTTCTGAGGAGCTGCTTCTGGGGCCAGCTGCAGCCCTGTGTCTGGGGAAGTCACCTGCCTGTTGCTGAAGAGGAAGGAAGGAAGGAACAGGGAACAATGAAGCCATTGTAAAAAGCCAAGTTTTGCTTTTTTTTTTTTTTTAAGTTTATTTTCTAACCATGTCAGTCCTCTGCTTAAAACCTTTCAGAAGCTTTCCACTGTTTCTGGGATAAAGGTCAAAAGTCCTAACATGATGAGCAAAGTTCTGTAGGGCCTGGCCAAAGCCTGACTCTTCAGCCTAATCTCTTCCCACTTTCCCATTCATTAACATTCCTCAGGCTGGGCGCGGTGGCTCACACCGGTAATCCTTGCACTTTGGGAGGCCGAGGTGGGTGGATCACCTGAGGTCAGGAGATCAAGACCAGCCTGGCCATCATGGTGAAACCCCATCTTTAAAAAATAAAAAACAAACAAAAAAACATTCCTCAAACATAATCCATGCTCTGCCCACCTCAGGCCTGTACATGCTATTCCCTCTGCTCAAAGACTTGTCTCTCCACTGGCACTCAGTTAATTCTAATTCATTCCTCATTTTTCAGTTAAAATCTCACTTCCACAAGCTGAACTTTAGCATCATCAGAAAAGTGTTTCCTGATGCTTCCCAGGAATTCTCCACCCTTTTGTCAAATCCCTCCACAACTCCTTATGCTTTGCATTGATTCAAGTTTTTTGTTTGTTTTGTTTTTTGTTTTTTGGAGTTTTTTTTTTTTTGAAACGCTCTTGTTGCCCAGGCTGGAGTGCCATGGCGCAATCTCAGCTCACTGCAACGTCTGCTCCTGGGTTCAAGGGATTCTCTGGCTTCAGCTTCCCGAGTAGCTGGGATTACAGGCATGTACCAACATGCCTGGCCAATTTTGTATTTTTAGTAGAGACGGGGTTTCTCCATATTGTTTAGGCTGGTCTCGAACCCCTGACCTCAGGTGATCCGTCTCGGCCTCTCAAAGTGCTGGGATTATAGGCGTGAGCCACTGCATTGGGCGATTCAAGTTTTTATTGATGTACTTATCTGATTAAGCAATGTCTGTCTCTTCATTCCCATCCTGCTTGCCTTTTTAATCCCAGAGCCAATTCATGGATTTGTAGTGAATATGTCTGCTATGTAGTAAAAGTTTCAAAAATATTTATTAAATAAATGAATGAACAAATAAAGTACCATTTGAGTTCTTAATTAGTTTTTAATAAAGGGAATAAGGAAGATTCCCATATTTTCCCCTCATCCTCAGTTCTTAGCAGTGAGGTCTTCTTGGTCTGAAGATACATGCCCCAGAAGCTGGCCAATAGAAGAGCTAAGATAAAGGTGAGTGTAGTATTAGAAATTTTGGACTCTGCTGAGAATTCAGCCACCAAGCAGTGATGCCCTTTAGAACTGTGCTGTCCAATATGGTAGGTACTAGCCACATTGGCTATTTAAATTCAAACTAGTTAAAATTTTAGCTTATCAGTCTTACCAACCACACTTCTCATGCTCACACATGGCCAGTAGCTACCACATTGAATAGTGCAAATAGAGAACATTTCCATTATCACAGGAAGATGTATTGAAGAGTGCTGCTCTGGAATAGAAAATACCCACTTCTGCACAGAGCATAGAATTTGCAGCAGGATGACAGAAGAGAGCCCATTTTCCCCTCTGCTTTCATATCAGAAGTGGGGGAGAGACCCTGCATCTATTTCTATTTTTGCTTCTATTACATGTAATTATAGGTGCTGCAGCTGAATGTGCTTTATTGCAAATAAAACCTCTAAATGCTTCCAAATACAGGGTTGTTGTGAAGATTAAACTAGTTACAACACATGTTCAGGCCCTTAGTTGGCTCTCAGTATATGTTAACTATTTTGCAATACTCATCATGTCAATGAAAAAACAATAAATAAATACATGAATATATTTAGGCCACTCCCAGTGGCTCACGCCTGTAATCCCAGCACTTTGGGAGGCTGAGGCAGGTGGATCCCCTGAGGTCGGGAGTTTGAGACCAGCCTGACCAACATGGAGAAACCCTGTCTCTACTAAAAAATACAAAAAATTAGCCAGGTGTGGTGCTGCATGCCTGTAATTCTAGATACTTGGGTTGAGGCAAGAGAATCACTTGAACCTGGGAGGCAGAAGTTGCAGTGAGCCGAGATCGCGCCATTGCATTGCAGCCTGGGCAATAAGAGCAAAACTCCCTCTCAGAAAAATAAAAATTAAATGTAACATTAAAAAGCTGGACACGGAGGTGCATGCTTGTAATCTCAGCACTTTGGAAAGCTAATGTGGGAGGACTGCTTGAGCCCAGACGTTTAAGATCAGCCTGGGCAACATAGTGAGACCCCTGTCTAAACAAAAAATGTTTTAAAAAAATTAGCTGGGGCCTGGCACAGTGACTCATACCTGTAATCCCAAAACTTTGGGAGGCTGAGGCAGGTGGATCACTTGAGGTCAGGAGTTTGAGGCCAGCCTGGCCAACATGGTAAAACCCTGTCTCTATTAAAAGTACCAAAAAAATTGGCTGGGTGTAGTGGAGCACTTGGAATCCCAGCTACTCAGGAGGCTGAGGCAGGAGAATCACTTGAACTCGGGAAGTGGAGGTTGCAGTGAGCTGAGATCAAACCACTGCACTTCAGCCTGGGTGACAGCGAGACTGCGTCTCCAAAAAAAAAAAAATTAGCTGGGCATGGTGGTGCATGCCTATAGTCTAAGCTACTCAGGCAACCAAAGGAGGATCACTTGAGCTAGAGAAGTCGAGGCTACAGTGAGCTGTAATTGTGCCACTGCACTTCAGCCTGGGTGACAAAACGAGACTTTGTCTCAAAAAATAAATTAATTATATAAATAAAAATAAATAAATAAAATAATTAAATAAATAAAAAATAGCCACAATTGTTACTGGCTGAAAACCAAAGCGTTAAGTGCAGGAAAGACTCTGGTGCAAGTAACCTAACTTCTCTGAGCTTCAGGTTCCTCATCTGTAAAACAGGGAGGATAGCTTTTTCTATCCTGGTAGGATTACATAGCATGTTTTGCAAAAAGGGGTTATCACAGTACCTAACATGGCAGTAAGTTCCCCAAAACTTATCTCTTCTTGTTTTATTACTGGTGAATGATATATCAAATTTGACTTTCTCATGAATCATCTCAGAAACTGGATTCCAGCTGTTAAAACATTCCAGGTGTGTGTTTTAAGATGTACAGATGTGGCTAGTAGTGCTAACTTCCTGAAGCTTTCATTTGGTTTTGCTGAGGGTTGGCAACTCAACCTATAAGTCAAATCATTGGCATGAGTTAAATTTTCTTTGGTCCCACCCACATTTCTTAGTGCCATTTACTTCTCAATAGGCCAAGAAGTGCCTGGCAAGTCCTTTGAGTCAGAATTCTACTAAAAAGTGTTGGACATCTTAAACAACTGAACTTCTTATTTTTCCATTTGGCCTTAACTAGGTTTCTCTACCGTCTCCTGTCAAATGTTCTGGCTCTGTTATCGTCCAAATTTTAGACTTGTTTCCAAAAAGCAACCAAATTTTAAACAGGATATGTATGTTTGTATTTGGAGGGTGGAGAGTGGGAAAAGAAGGAGGAAGGGAATGATATTTAATCTGATGTTGGGTTAAAACCAAGAGACAGAAAGCAGGGAAGGCAGAGGGGGACCCTTAATACTGACTATGCACCACTTGCCAGGTACTGTTTTAAGCACTTATTTTTTCTTATGAATCTTCTTCTCCTTTTTAAATTTTTAATTCAAATTAACATATGTATGTAGCTAAAATGTTATTACATGTGCATGGTTTAAAATGTAATTGTAGTTGAACTGTTCAAACTTTAAATGTATTTTTATCCAAAAAATATGAATGATAGTAAATGTAAAAAAATCTAAAAATTACTTTTCACATAAAAAAGTTCTCTTTCTTTTAAAATATTCAAAATCATCTATCAAAATTGAATGGCAAAATGAAGTTGTAGTTAATCACTCTCAGATTTTTAGTCAAAGATCTTTAAATGAAGCTGAACACATAATTAGCTCTTTAGAAATTTGAATCAAGGTCGTTTTCTAAGAATGCTTAGTCTTTGCATTCAATGTTCATCTATTTGCCAAAGAATCCACGTCATGCTTTCCATATGTAATATTTAGATCTCTCTATATACAAACGTAAGGGTAAAATGAATTTATACTACCAAATGTTTGTCAGCCGCTCCGTGCAATGTTAGTGAACACTGTGCTAATTTATGAGGATCTTCAGAACCATGAATCGGAATACAAAGAGAAGCAAAAAAATCGGCGCTTGGCACTCTGGGAAGCAATACTTTGTTATGCAAGAATCTTTTGCATTCATGCTAAGAAGGAGGATTTGACAAGTTAATTAATTTGTCTTTTCTCTTACCTAAGCACTCCTGCCACTCAAATTCTTTCTGCCTTCCAAAGCCATGGCTCTTTCACCAAAAAACTTCTCAGCATTCCAGTGCCTGGGCCTTTTGTTTTGAGGATATGAGGAAGTGCGTCTCCCTGGGGCTTGAAGATTGTTAGGCAGAAGGGTGAACGTCTAGGTTTACAAGGTCGCCCTGTCTAGAACTCATACCAACTGACACTAATGCCACCACCCCCAAGTCACACATTTTTTTTTAAATATGAAGTCTCGCTCTGTTGCTCCGGTGAGATCTCGGCTCACTGCAACTTCCACCTCCTGGGTTCAAGTGATCCTCCTGCCTCAGCCTCCCGAGCAGCTGGAATTACAGGCACCCTCCACCACGCCCGGCTAATTTTTTGTATTTTTAGTAGCGACAGGGTTTTGCCATGTTGGTCAGGCTGGTCTGGAACTCCTGACCTCAGGTGATCCACTCGCCTAGGCCTCCCAAATTGCTGGGATTACAGGCATGAGACTCCGCACCCGGCCTCGCACACCTCTTTTTTTGAGTGTGTATGACATGAGGAGCTCTCTAAACTATGCGTCCCAGAGTAGGATTCCTCTTGCCTGAGTTTAAGGGTAATGCTGCTTTAAAAAAGAGTTAAGGCCGGGCGTGGTGGGTGGCTCAGGCCTATTATCCCAGCAGTTTGGGAGGCCAAGACGGGTGGGCGGATCATTTGAGATCAGGAGTTTAAGATGAGCTTGGCCAACATGATGAAATCCAGTCTCTACTAAAAATACAAAACAATTAGCCGGGTGTGGTGGCACACGCCTGTAATCCTAGCTGCTCGAGGGGCTGAGGCAGAAGAATCGCTTGAACCCTCAAGATGGAGGTTGCAGTGAGCTGAGATCCTGCCACTGCACTCCAGCCTGGGCAACAGAGTGAGACTATGTCTCCAACAAACAAAAAACAGAGTTAAAAGGGTGGGCGTGGTGGCTCATGCCTATAATCCCAGTACTTTAGGGGGCCAAGGAGGGTGGATCACTTGAGGTCAGGAGTTTGAAACCAGCCTGACCAACATGGCGAAACCTCGTCTCTACTAAAAATATATAAGTTAGCTGGGCATGGTGGTAGGTACCTGTAGTCCCAGATACTTGGGAGGTGGAGGCGGGAGATGTGCTTAAACCCAGGAGGCAGAGGCTGCAGTGAGCCGAAATAGTGCCACAACACTCCAGCCTGGGTGACTGAGCGAGACTGTCCCAAAAGAAAAAAAGAGAGTTAAAGAACATACAATCATCAATGGAATACAATAGTATTCTTAAAAAGCACTACAGTTAGTTAACTTAGAGTAAAAATTGAGCTATACTGGCTGGGTACCATGGCTCACACCTGTAATCCCAGAACTTTGGGAGGCCGAGGTGGGTGGATCACCTGAGGTCAGGAGTTTAAGACCAGCCTGGCCAAGATGGCGAAATCCCTTCTGTACTAAAAATACAAAAATTAGCTGGGTGTGGTGGTAGGTGCCTATAATCTCAGGTTCTTGGGAGGTTGAGGCAGGAGAATCACTTGCACCCAGTAGGCAGGGGCTGCAGTGACCCGAGATCACCCACTGCACTCCAGTCTGAGCAACAGAGTGGAACTCTGTCTCTATAGGGTCAGGGTCGTGCTATAAGGCACTGTCTTTACTCCAAATATTGAACATTGATAGATAAAAAATCAAAGAAAATTAACAATATAGGTGACTGTTGTTGCCTCTCACTGTCTCCAGCAATTGAATGAGATGCAACAGACCTAAATATAAAAGATACAATCGGCTGGGTGCGGTGGCTCACGAGTGTAATCCAAGCACTTTGGAGGCCAAGGCGGGTGGATGACCTGAGGTCGGGAGTTCAAGACCAGCCTGACCAACATGGTGAAACCCCGTCTTAAAAAAAAAAAGTACAATCAATAAAACTCAAATAACACGTAGGAGATTATCTCCACAACTATAGCTTAAGCACAGGGTTTCTTAACAAGACACAAAAGCACTACCATGAAATGGTAGTTGTATTGCTAAATCAGACTTTAATAAAAGTAAGGGTTTCTGATCATTAAAGGATACTATTTAGAGAGTGAAAAGACAGCCAGGTGTGGTAGCTGATGCCTGTAATGTCAGCTGCTTGGGAGACTAAGGCAGGAGGATTGCTTGAGTCTGGAGTTCTAGGCTGCATGAGCTATGAACACACCACTCCAATCCAGCCTGGGTGACATAGTGAGACCCTGGCTCTAAAAAAATAATTCATACATAAATAAAGACAAAAAACGAAAAAGAGTGAAAAGGCAAGCCAAAGGTTAAGAGAAGATATTTGCAATACACCTATCAAGGGACTCAAGTCTAAAATATACATTAAAACTCTACCACAAATGAACAACAAAAAGACAGACAACCCAATTTTAAATGGGGCAAAAGATCTGAACTGGCATTTAGTTCACAAAAGAGGTATCCAAAATGTCAATAGGCAAATTAAGTTTTAATAAGCACTCAATATTATAATGTATCATCCACAAATAGATATCACCAAAATGGCAAAAACTAAAGAGATTGAAAATGCCGAAATTTGATTCGAGGATTTGCTCAGTCTTTCTTTCTCCCTTTCTCTCTCTCTCTTTTTTTTTTCCCCAAGATGGAGTCTTGCTCTGTCACCCAGGCTGGAGTGTGGTGGTGTGATCTCAGCTAACTGCAACTTTTGCCTCCTAGGTTCAGGCAATTGTCCTGCCTTAGCCTCCCAAGTAGCTGGGATTACAGGCGCCCACCACTGCGACTGGCTGATTTGTGCATTTTTAGTAGAGACGGGTGTTGGCCAGGCTGGTCTCGAACTCCTGACCTTGTGAATCTGCCCACCTCGGCCTCCCAAAGTGCTGGGATTACAGGCGTGAGCTACCATGCCCGGCCACTTTCTTTTTGTTTTTGAGATGGAGTCTCCTTCAGTCACCCCGGCTGGAGTGCAGTGGCACAATCTTGGCTCATTGCAACCTCTACCTCCTGGGCTCAAGTGACCACCTGAGTAGCTGGGATTATAGGTGCATGCCACCATGCCTGGCTAATCATTTTCTTTTTTCTGAGAAGGAACGATGGGAGAGGGGAGAGGCTAATTTTTGTATTTTTAGTAGAGATGGGGTTTCCATTTTGGCAGGCTGGTATCAAACTCCTGGCCTCAAGTGATCCATCTGCCTTGGCCTCCCAAAGTGCTGGGATTACAGGTGTGAGCTACCAAGCCTGGCCAGCACGGTCATTTTTATACACTGGAGACAGGAGTTTAAATTTGTATGATCACTTAGCAACCTATTAAAGCTGTAGTAATAGGCTTTATTTTGAGACAGCAAGAGCAAAACGCTGTCTCAAAATAAATAAAATATATAAAATAAAAAAATAAAAAGGAGCCCAACAACAAGAGTCCATATACTGTATTATTATATTATGAATGTCATGAATAGGCCAGACTAGTCTGGGATGATAAAACCAAAATAGCAATTGCCTTAGGGTGTTGATTAGAAAGGGACAAAAGGAAATCTTTCCTTTTTTTTTTGAGACGGAGTCTTGCTCTGTTGCCCAGGCCAGAGTGCAGTGGCGTGATCTTGGCTCACTGCAACCTCTGCCTCCCAGTTTCTTTATATTTTTGGTTTTTTATTTTTAGCTTTCTAGTCTAAGGTATTTTGTTATGCCTCCCAGTTTCATGCGATTCTCCTGCCTCAGCCTCTCAAGTAGCTGGGATTACAGGTACATGCCACCATGCCTAGTTAATTTTTTGTATTTTTAGTAGAGATGAGTTTTGCCATGTTGACCCAGCTGGTCTCAAAATCCTGACCTCAAGTGATCTGCCAGCCTTGGCCTCCCAAAGTGCTGGATTACAGGCATGGGCCACCGTGCCCAGCCAGGAAGTCTTTCTGGTGCTGGGAATGTTCTATATATTGATCTGGCTGGTGAGTAACCAAGTGTATTCATATATAAAAATTCATTAAGCTGAACAATTAAAATTAGTGTACTTAAGTAAAGCATATTATCTTTTATTTTATTTATTTGCTTATTTTAGAAACAAGATTTCACTCTGTCCTCCCATGCTGGAAGGCAGTGGTGCCCTTATAGCTCACTGCAACCTGGAACTTTTGGGTTTAAGGTGTCTTCCTGCCTAACCTCCCAAGTAGCAGGGACTACAGGTATTTTCAGGTAGATTTTCAGGTAGATTTTTTTCAGGTAGATTTTTTATTTGTTTTAGAGACCCATTTGCAGGTAGATTTTTTATTGTTTTAGAGACCAGGTCTTGCTATATTGCCCAGGCTCATATTATCTTTAAAAAAAATTGCTGAAAAAACAGAATAAATATTCTAGAACAGAAAGACAAAAGCAACTGAACATACATACATGTTGGGCTCTGTCTCCCTTTTTTTTTCTTTCAGTATTAAAAAACGCATAAATGCTCATTTAAAAAATTGATATCAAATGCCATTTGGTGTAGAAGATGTCATTTTTCTTTACAAGCTGATAACAATATTAAACTCAAAATAGTCAAATATAATATACATTTATTGGCAGATGTTTTACCTTTTACAGATTAAGGCCTTCCCTGAGTAGACCAGCTAAGCAGTAGTTTAGATCCTTTCTGAAAGAACTGCTGAAGGATGTGTTTAGCAAGAAAAAAAGCCAATGTAGAGTGAAGGAGTACATTGAGCATGGGAACCATTAAAATATACTGGAAATGTTAATGATCTATTGATTGCATGTCATGGGCTGAATTGTGTCCCTCCAAAATTCATATATTGAAGTTCTAATCCCTAGTACTTCAGAATGTGACTTGTATTTGCAGATTGTCTTTAATGAGGTAGTTAAGGTTAAATGAGGTCATTAGGGTGGGCTCTAATCCCATATGTCTAGCATCCCTAGAAGAAGAGGAGATGAGAACACAGAAACACCCAGAGAGATGATGTGAAAACACTGGAGAAAAACCACCATCCACAAGCCAAGGAGAGAGGCCTCAGGAGAAAGCAATCTTGCTGTCACCTTTATCTTGGGTTTTTAGCCTCCAGAATTCTGAAGAAATAAGTTTCTGTGTTTAAGCCACCCAATCTGTGGTACTTTCTTATGGAAGTCCTAGCAAACTTATACACTGCGGTAAAATCAGAAGTCGGTTTTTGTCATAAAAATGTAGAGAATACATTATAGATAGTAACAAGAAAGATGGGAGTGTTTGGTGAATACTTATGTACTAATACTTTGCTTGATTTTTAACTATGTAGGATAAACACATGGCCTTTCCTAGAACGTGATACCTTGGCAGAATTGAGTAGTTGTGAGAAACTATGACCCACAAAGCCTTAAATATCTTCATCTAGCCTTTTACAGTGAAAGTTCACTTGACCCTTCTCCATGGGTTTACTTTGCAGACATCAAAAAACATGACCAAAGATACACTTCCATACATATTTACTTCTGGGGTGGGCAGGGAATTGGGAAATGAGATAAAGTGAGATATAGGCCAGGCGCAGTGGCTCAAGCTTGTAATCCCAGCATTTTGGGACACCAGCCTGGCCAAGGTGGTGAAATCCCATCTCTACTAAAAATGCAAAATTAGCCAGGTGTAATGGCAGGTGCCTGTAATCCCAGCTACTCGGCAGACTGAAGCAGAGAATTGCTTCAACCTGGGAGGTGGAGGTTGCAGTGAGCCGAGATTGTACCACCACACTCCAGCCTCGGCAACAAGAGTGAAACTCTATCTTAAAAAAAAAAAAAAAAAAGATAGTGTGAGACTCCATCTCAAAAAAAAAAAGGGATAGAGATATAAAAGAGCAGTTTTTAATTACATATTTATTACATATGTTTATGGAAAAGGAAACTTAAAAATCTGGCTGGTGAATATGCAGATATATCACTTTATTTTTCAGTATGTTCGAAATATTTTATAACCATATAAAATTGTTGTGGTTTTGAAGGGATATCGTGTTACTATAATGAACAGTTCTCATTTTTCTTTTGTTTTTCTTACCCAAATCATTTGCTTATGTATAGCACCTATTTTATACATTGGAACACACTGCTCTGTGCTTTGATTTTAGACTTCAGTAGCAGTGTGCTCAGCCAATCAGGAATTAGGATTAAAGGATTGAAGCCTTTTACAGTAAAGGCTTCCCTTATAAGGGGACCCTAAACTAGAAAACCTGTTCTGAGAAAGATTTTTTTCCTAATTTGTGAAATTATGTGTATGAATGTTTTTATACATACAGGGAATTAGGATCCTTCAGGTTTATTTTAAATAATTATCTGGCACTAACAGAAATACAATTTATGATGTTCATATCATTCCAGAAAATCTAGGTCATACCAGTTTGGTTCTTTGGAAATTTGATTTCCTTATTTTCAACGTGCTTGAAACAATAAATTCTCATGTGCTGCTTTGGAAAAGTAAAAAGTCATTTAGCCTGAATTCAGAAGAAAGCTGACTTCGTTTCTTTTACTTACATTGGACTGTCACTGTAAATGGTAAGTAAATTGATGAAACAAACGTGTTAATATTTAAAACAGAAAGCAATGGAAAAGAAAACCCTCTGTCTTTACAAGGGCAATGCTTAGACAAACATACTTAGGTCTATTCATTTTAATAATAGAAGATGGTTATTAAGAATAAATAACAATAAAAATAAATAAAGATGGGTAGTGTGGTGGCTCATGCCTGTAATCCCAACACTTTTGGAGGCCCAGGCAGGAAGACTGCTGAGGCCAGGAGTGAGAGACCAGCCTGGGCAACATATTGAGACCTCATCTCCAACAAAAATTGAAAAACAAATGAAAAGCAAACAAAATAAAACAAAATTTGAAAAACGAAAGTATCCGAGTGTGGTGGCGCATGCCTGTAGTCCCAGCTACTCGGGAGGCTGCGGCAGGAGGATTGCTTGAGCCCAGGAAGTTGAGGCTGCAGTGTGCCTTGATCATGACACAGCACTCCAGCTTTGGTGACAGAGCTAGACCCTGCCTCAAGAAGAACAAAAAAGTTGAGGCTGGTCATGCCTGTAATCCCAGCACTTTGGGAGGCTGAGGTGGGTGGATCATGAGGTCAGGAGTTTGAGACCAAGCCTGGCCAATATGGTGAAACCCTGTCTCTACTAAAAATACAAAAATTAGCTGGACATGGGGGCACGTGCCTGTAGTCCCAGTTACTCGGGAGGCTGAGGCAGAAGAATCACTTGAATCCAGGAGGTGGAGGTTGCAGTAAGCAGAGATTGCACCACTGCACTGCACTCCAGCCTGGGTGACAGGGTCCGTTTAAAAAAAAAAAGTCAAATAAAATAGCACTAATAGGTCCGGGCGCAGTGGCTCACACCTGTAATCCCAGAACATTGGGAGGCGGAGGGGGGTGGATCACGAGGTCAGCAGTTCAAGACCAGCCTGCCCAAGATGGTAAAACCCCCGTCTCTACTAAAAATGCAAAAAAAATTAGCAGGATGTGGTGGTGGGCACCTCTAATTCCAGCTACTCAGGAGGCTGGCCTATTATATTTTTATAAAGGTCATTCTGTATAAAGAGCTATAAAATATCCTATACTGTGAATATAGCACAAGTAACTTTCAGTGGTCAGTGGTCAGCCTTCCTCTACCATGCCCATCTCCAAGCTTTTCTTTTCCTTTCCTTTCTTTTTTTTTTTTTTTTTGAGATAGAGTCTTTCTCTGTCACCCAGTGGGACGATCTTGGCTCACTGCAATCTCCACTTCCCGGGTTCAAGCGATTCTCCTGCCTCAGCCTCCCGAGTAGCTGGGACTACAGGCACCCGTCACAATACCCAGCTAATTTTTTGTATTTTTACTAGAGATGGAGTTTCATGGTGTTAGCCAGGATGGTCTTGATCTCCTGACCTCATGATCTACCCACCTTGGCCTCCCAAAGTGCTTTGGATTACAGGCATGAGCCACCCTGACCCATCCAAGCTTTTATTTTCTAAATGTAGCTTCCTTACCTCAGTAAGTGGTAAATGCTTTGTAGATGAAAACATTGGCTTTTATTTTCTTGGTAGTCACAGAAAGATCATACTGAATGCTTACAACAACATAATTATGGAAAAGCAACAAGCCTTCTGAATCCTTTGCCCTTGAAATTTCCTTGTCTGGTGCTTATAACACACTTTGAATAGGTTTTGAAACTGCGGGCCTTCAGCCTAAGGCAGTATGTCATCTGGGTACTCTGAGCAGGGAAATAATGAAACATAATGTTCAGTTAATGGCACAAGCCATTCGCCACTCAGACAGTGATGGTTTTGAGAGTGGATTGAGAGACTGGTTACTTCTGCTTCAAAATATACTGGAAATTGTCTGCCTCCTAAATTCTGAGGGTTGCTTGGGAGGAGGAGGTGATAGGTGACTTAATGTTAAATCTGGGTTCCCTCCATGTTTGTGAAAATTTTTAAAGATACAGAAAAGTTGAAAGAAATGCACAATGTGCTCATTACCTAGACTCTGCTATTATATGGTCCCCTATTTGCTTTATCACATCTCTGTTCAACAACCCTTTACCCATGCATGGAGGCATCCATACATCTTATTTTTGATACATCTCAAAGTACAAAGAGCACCATTAATTAGAGTTCAAGGCTTGTGATTTTTTTTTTTTTAATTTTTGAGGCAACATTTACATCCAATGAAATGTACAAATCTTACATGGACCATTCCATCAGTTTGACAAATGCCTACAAAGTGGAACCCAAGCTCTTATTAGTATCTGTTAAATCCATCTTAAAGCTTGATCAGAGAAGTACAGCCTTTAAGACTCTCACCCTGCTTTGAGGAGAATGGCAAAAATCTGCGAAACATCTCAGCAGAGCCAGGAGAGATTAACACTGATAAAGTGAAGCTCGTCAAGCTAAGAAAGGAAGCACTGAAGTTAATTGTCCTGATGGAACCTGATAAAAATCTGCCATTTCATCCCCTCAGACTGGGCTCAAATTGGGAGAGAATATTGCCTTTTGCCCTGGCTAAACTAATATCACTGTTTAGATCTACAAACTCCCCCACCTCCCCATGTTTATACATTATCCTGCGCTACAAGTCAAAAGAACATAGAGAAGCTGGAAAAAGGAGAGGGGGAATGTTTTGAAGGAAACGCACAACCCTTAAGGCGTCTGGCTGGGGAGCTATACAGCATGCATAGAGTCTGATAATAAGCACATTATGACCCACATTACATATAACAAAAAGTAGGGCACTTCTGAAGGGTCCTGGGAAACAGCCCTGGGCTTTTAAAACCTGCTTTAGGAAGGCGACCAACGGTACACCACTTTCAAATGCAGCACTGACATCTATGCTCCACAGTCATCAACAGTGAAAACAACAGTTTTCAATAAGAGTTGAAAACAGAGTTGAGGTTTTTTTTTTTTCTTTTGAAAGTTTGAGGCCAAAATCAGTATTTATTCTTTTGAATGATGCTTATATTTTTTTCCTGGTTAATATGCACGCTGGTGGTACAATTTTGAAAACGGAAACATTATAGAACCACCACCCAGAGACGAATCCTGTTAAACTTTTTGTATTTAAACTTTTCCCACTGCACATAGTTTTTATTTTGACAATGATTTTAGGCAATCGCTCTTTGAGCAACCAGCACTTTCAAACAAAAATTACAGAGAATATTTTTTTCCCCTCCTCTGGCAAATTTGGCCCAGAAATTGCTTTGGGAAGAAAGTTAATTATGTTAAAACATAGTTTGAAAGAAAGTGTTTAAAATGAGAAAGGGAGAACCATCACGCCTTTATTTTGATGAATTAGCAACAAAGAAAAGGATTAGCATGGACGGGTACTTTTCAAAAATGTATTTTTTTTTTCCCCCTGGCTCCCGCTAGGGTGGAGGAAGTTGTCTCTCCGCTCAGAGACAGGGTGGAAGAGAGTGGAAGGACAAATGACTGAGAGGCTGCCCCCTGCCACTGGCGCGGGCGTGCGGGGTCGGGTGGGGGGCTGCGGAGGGGGGAGGTGGCCAGCAGGTGCCTGGGCTCCAGGCCCCTACCCCCACCCTCGTCCCCACCCTCACCCACACCCAGGGATTGGCCTCGCCCCCTGGCGGGCGAGCCGTAGGTGTCGAGGCACTGGGGTGGGGGGTGCACACCCCGCGGGCAGCGGAAAAGAGGCCGTGGGGGGCCTCCCCACTCCGGCACACTAGGAGGCTGGCGGCCGCCAGCACTCACACCCAGTCCGCAGCCCCGAGGAACATGTCCGCGGCCAGGGCGCGGAGCAGAGTCTCGGGCAGGAGAACCAAGGGAGGGCGTGTGCTGTGGCGGCGGCGGCGGCAGCGGAGCCGCTAGTCCCCTCCCTCCTGGGGGAGCAGCTGCCGCCGCTGCCGTCGCCGCCGCCGCCGCCGCCACCATCAGCGCGCGGGCCCCGGCCGGAGCGAGCCGGGCAAGCGGCGCGCGCGGGGGAGGGCGGGGGCGGGGAGGGGGGGTGGGCGAAGGGGGCGGGAGGGCGTGGGGGGAGGGTCTCGCTCTCCCGACGACCAGAGCCCGAGAGGGAGACCCTGGCGGCGGCGGCGGCGCCTGACACTCGGCGCCTCCTGCCGTGCTCCGGGGCGGCATGTCCGAGGCTGGCGGGGCCGGGCCGGGCGGCTGCAGGGCAGGAGCCGGGGTAGGGGCCGGGCCCGGGGCGCTGCCGCCCGCGCCCCCGCAGGGCTCCCCCTGCGCTGCTGCCGCCGGGGGCTCGGGCGCCTGCGGTCCGGCTACGGCAGTGGCTGCAGCGGGCACGGCCGAAGGACCGGGAGGCGGTGGCTCGGCCCGAATCGCCGTGAAGAAGGCGCAACTACGCTCCGCTCCACGGGCCAAGAAACTGGAGAAACTCGGAGTGTACTCCGCCTGCAAGGTACGCGCGGGCTGCGCTCGGACCGCGGATGGGTGCTAGGGGCCCAGCCCGCGGGACCCCCTCCCCCTCCCGCCCTCACCCCCGCCTCCCGCCTCCCGCCTCTCGCCTCTCGCCTCCCGCCTGGGGCCGCTGCACCGCGGAAGTGCTCTTGTCGCCCGCGCCCAGTTAGCTTCTTCTCGGATAAGAGTCCTGCTGGGTTTGAAGAAGGGGGATCACTAAGACCGAGAGCCCTTCGTTCCTTCAGCTTGAAAGGAGTAGCTTCGGCTTCCGAGCTCTCGGGCTACCCTGGGGTTTTGTTGCTCTGTAGGAGCTCGCTGGAGTCACTTTGCCGAGAGTGGAACGGTGCTCTCCATGTGGCGGGTGACCCCGGGGCAAAGAAAAATCTTTTGGCGGACTGAGTGGTCCCTTCTGCAGTCGAGCCCTTCCCTTGTCGCACTGGGAGGAACTGGGTGCAAAAGGAGTGGGGGTGGAGAAGACTCCCGGACTCTTGGCGCTTTGGGAAAGGGAAGGGGAGGAAAGCGCGGGGCGGGAAGGTGGGCAGAGCCCGAGGCGAGGGTCTCGTGGAGCCTGGCGCCCTCGGCTGGGGGCGGAGGCGCTGCCGCGCGCAGTGACAGCCCTGTCATTATTGTATTATTACTTGTTTCGTTAAAACGCTGTCCCAGCTGCTCGAGGTGTAAACAGGATTTGGCAAGGTGACAGCCCAGCGCGGCGGGCACTACTGCCCAGTATGAGGACACCTATTTCTTACTATCCGCTCTCCATGCCAGTTTAGGCACCCCGTCACCCCCAGCTGCAGATCCAGATGTGGAGGCTGTGCTCCCGAGGTGGGAGGAATGCCCGAGGCCGCGGGGCAGGCTGGCCCTGCGCTGTCAGCAGCGGCTTTGTTTTGACAGGGTGACAGCTGAGGGGGGCGGGGACTTGGCCTTGTCAGCTCCTGCGGCCTGTGGCTGAGGCAGGGAAGAGACACACTCACACACACTCACACACCTCCCATGTGTTCTTCCTGCCTGCTGCAAGCAGGGTCAGGTTGCCAGGTTCCAGATTCCTGATTCCCACAACCAAGCTGCAGGGGCCACTTCTGAATTGTGACATAACTATAATTTATCCTACTAGAACATCTTGGTTAGACTCTTTTTAGTTCTTAACAGGAGCTTCTCAGTCGCAATGGAATGTCTGTGCTTGCTCTTTTTCCACACCATATCCTCATGTTTATATTGAGCACCTCTGTGTCCTATACCGGTTCAATAAATATTTGTTGAGTGAGTGTAGGATCTAGCCCACTGCTCCTCAAACTTTAATGTGCATGGGAATCTCCTGGGGAAACTGGTTAAAATACTGATTCTGAACCAGCTGGTCTGAGGTGGAAGCTGAGGGTCTGCCTTTCTGACAAACTCCCAAGTGATGCTATGCTGGTCCACAGACCACATTCCCACTCAGAACTGGACAATATATTATTTGGCTCTTTGAATTTAGTAGAAAAGACAGAAGCAAATAATAATGCCATGTGGTCATTATTATTTAATAATAATAATGACATTATACAATAATGTCATTTTTGAAGAAGGAATGCAAAAAAGATGAATTTGGAGTGTGCTTCTAAGAAAGGCACAAGCCCAGGAGTTGATAATGAAGGGCATTAGACTAATGAGAACAGGACGCTGACTGTAGTAGACAGAAGGGAGAGCTATGTATAGAATCAAGAACAAGGTCATGGGTGTAGGGCATACTGCTTGGGTGATAGGTACACCAAAATCTCGCGGATCACCACTAAAGAACTTGCTTATGTAACTAAACACCACCTCTTCCCCAAAACCTATGAAAAAACAGAAGAAGGTCAATTACTTGGTGGCCTTGGCGTTTTGCAGCCAAAGTGAGCTTGTGTAGGAACTGTGTCAACTCAGTGTTCCTGTACTGGCTTTATTTATTTTTGAGATGGAGATACACTCTTGTTGCCCAGGCTGGAGTTCAGTGGCGTGAACTTGGCTCACTGCAACCTCTGCCTCCCAGGTGCAAGCGATTCTCCTGCCTCAGCCTCCCAAGTAGCTTGAGATTCCAGGCATGCGCCACCAAGCCTGGCTAATTTTTTGTATTTTTAGTAGAGCCGGGGTTTCTCCATGTTGGTCAGGGTGGTCTTGAACTCTGGACCTCAGGTGACTGACCTGCCCGCCTTGGCCTCCCAAAGTGCTGGGATAATAGACGTGAGCCACTGTGCCCGGCCTATCCTGGCTTTATTTTTGAATTTATTTATTGGGTTCTCCTCACCAGCACCTGTTAAAGACTTCCTGCTGCCTGCTGTACCTTTAATATCTGAAAACTTTCCTGAAGTTTTGGTTTTATCTAAAACCATGAGCATATGTGCCCTGCATTGATACCTTTGATCTTTTCATATTTCCATGGGTGGGATGTAGCACTACTTCCAAAGTTTGGGATTTGAGTGTTTTCTGGTCACTTTTATGACCCAACTTATAGCAAGAGAACATTTCTTTTATTTTTAAAAAAATTCTTTTTCTTTTGAGACAGGATCTCACTCTGCAGCCCAGGCTGCAGTGCAGTGGCATGACTGTGCCTTACTGCAGACTCAGTCTCCCTGGGCTCAGGTGATCCTCCTACATCGGCCTCCTGAGTAGCTGTTTGTATATATTTGTCTTCTTTGTAGAGATAGGGTTTCACCTTGTTGCCCAGGCTGTTCTCAAATTCCTGGGCCCAAGCCATCAGCCCGCCTTGGCTTCCAAAAGTGCTGGGATTATAGGCATGAGCCACCATGCCTGGATGAAAGCGTTCATTTTTTTTTTTTTTTTGAGATGGAGTTTTGCTCTTGTTGCCCAGGTTGGAGTGCAATGGCGTGATCTCGGCTCACCGCAAGCTCCATCTCGTGGGTTCAAGGGATTCTTCTGCCTCAGCCTCCCAAGTAGCTGGGATTACAGGCATGCACCACCATGCCTGGCTAATTTTGTATTTTTAGTAGAGATGGGGTTTCTCCATGTTGGTCAGGCTGGTGTCTAACTCCCAACCTTAGGTGATCCGCCCGCCTCGGCCTCCCAAAGTGCTGGGATTACAGGCTTGAGCCACTGCGCCCAGCCAAGTGTTCATTTTAATGTGTCCATTCATTCAGTAAATATTTAGAGGGTTACCAACTGGGTGCCAGGCATTGTGCTAGGTGCTGCGCCTATGACACAGAGAATTTGTCCTTTAGGAGTTACTTACTATGTGTGTGCGTGCAAGTGCATGTGTGTATGCACATGTTGGGGGCCTAGAGAGGAGAGCAGAACCAAAATTACACAGAAATTCAGAAAAACTACTTTCTTGGAGTAGTTGCAGGCCCAGAGCAGGGCAGTTCATAGGCTGGGGCACTGGTAGGATGGGATTGGCTTCCTGGAGGAAGTGTCAGTGGCTGCTAAGAACTCTTGGCAGCGCAGAGTGGGGTGGGGTGAAGCTTCTTGTAGTGGAGAAACTGAAAGCAGTGCTGGAAGCTTGGAGGTGGGCCAACGGGAGCCAGACCTTTGTTGCCTGGGGCCACCAGGTTGGGGATGAGGGGTGTGTGGCTAAGAGGGCACTGAGGAGTGCAGGAATCTTAACCTGGGGAGTGACACTATCTCAGATACGCTTTTTTTGAAAAAAAATTTAACTGGGCTTGATTGGGTACGAGGAGTGCGAGACAGCAAAATCTGTGGTTTTCTTTCAGCTTGCTTCTGCACTTAATATGAACAAGCCCAAAAGGAGAGATTGCTCTACCTTTGCCACAGGCCCCTTGGCAAGTTAGATTACAGAGATTAGAGAATGAGGAGGGATCTGGAAAGAGATAAGGTAGGTTACTGGGGGCTTTGAAAGAAAAACAGGTCCCAGGCTGGATACAAATCTGGCCTTTAAACTTCAAAAACAAAACCAAAAAATAAGGGAGCTAACGCACAGGCAGGGTTACCTGCCACACCCCAGAGAAAAGAAAAAGGAGGAAAAAAAAAAAAAGAAAAGAAAAAAGCAACAAACAAACTTGTTTTGCAGGATCCAGATCTTTGAACTGTGTCCTGGTAAAGGTTGCTTCAGAGTCATTTTGCTCATGTGTGACACAGCCAGAGTGATCATTAAAAATGTAGATCTAGGCCAGGAGCAGTGGCTCATACCTGTAATACCAGCACTTTGGGAGACCAAGGTGGGAAGATCACTTGAGTCCAGGAGTTTGAGGGCAGTCTGGGTAATATAGTGAGACTGTGTCTCTACGAAAAATAAAAAAATTAACCAGGTGTGGTGGTAGAGGTTGCAGTGAGCCGTGATTGCGCCACTGTGCTCCAGCTTGGGCGACAGAGCAAATGACTGTCTCAAAAAAAAAAAAAAAAAAAAAAGTCCATCTGACCATGTTATGTCCCTACTTCAGGCCCTTTAATTTCTCTTTATTGGAGTCTACAAGGCCCTGCATGGCCTGGCTACTGCTGTCTGTGGCTCTTTATCAAGGCTTTAAGTGCATGGTTTCCTTTCATCTGGAGAGTGGGTGGGGCGGAGGGGGTGAGGGGCTTTGCGTATGCTGCAACTGGAAGCTCTTTCCGCACTTTAAAATTAACCAACCCTTCCTACAGAACTTAGATTCCTTGCCTTTCTTTTACCGCCCCCCACCAACCCCCAGCCATCAGTCTTTCCATTAGATGTTACACAAACTCATCTGTTCTCTTCCTGGTGCTTTTATTGTGATTTTTATGATTTGTAGGATTATTTGATATGCATTTAGAATCTCTGAATAGATTCTTAGTAATGTGGTTATTGACTGAGTGAATGAACCAGAGAAGAGAAAATGGAAGAAATGATTAGCTGTGATGACAGATAGCAGTTGTGGAATTTTAACTTAATCCCTTCTTGACAATTGGGTAGACGAGATTTGTCATATAGGATAGTTTGAGGCATCCCACAGGTATTGATAGGATTCGGTTATTTATTTATTTATTTTTTGAGACAGGGTCTCACTCTGTCACCCAGGCAGGAGTACAGTGGTGTGATCTTGACTTACTGCAACCTCCGCCTCCCAGGCTCAAGTGGTCCTTCTACCTCAGCCTCCTGAGTAGCTGAGACCACAGGCATGCACCACCACACCCAGCTAATTTTTGTGTTTTCTTGGTAGAGATGGGGTTTTGCCATGTTTGTGAGGCTGGTTTTGAACTCCTGGGCTCAAGCAATCTGCCTGCCTCGACCTCCCAAAGTGCTGGGATTACAGATGTGATTCACTGCACCTGGCCTATTTTGTTATTTATTTATTTATTTATTTATTTATTTTAGAGACAGGGTCTTGCCCTGTTGCCCAGGCTTGGGTGCAGTGACAACGATCATAGCTCACTGCAGCCTAGAACTCGTTGACTCAGGTGATCCTCCCACCTAAGCCTCTTGGGTAGCTGGGACTACAGTGCCCACTTGGGACTGGGTTTTTAATGTTATAAAAGAAACCTCAAGTGAATTTATGAGTAGGCCAAATCCAAATCTTCTTGAATTAAAGTGTATCATCTACTAACTTCAAAAGAGAAAACCCATTGACTAACCCTTCCTAAAGGAACAGGTCTTTTATATTAATATGTAAGGGGAGTCAATAGGGTATAGTGGCTAAGAACATGGGTTTCAGAGTTCAGACTAATCTGTGTTCAAATCTGGGGATATCCAGCTCTGCTACTTTGGACGAGGACTTCACTTCAGCCTTTATTTCCCTGTCTGTAAAGGGGTGATGCTACTACCCTCTTTGTGATGTAACAGTGAGGATTTAAAATGGGCTGTATTAGATGTACAGCATGGTGTCTTGCCCTTGGCGAGCCCTTAAAAGGTAGGAGAGACACTGTTAACTTGGAAGTCGAAAAAGGGCAACAGACTCAGTCCTGAATCCACCCCAGCTCTGCCACTTGTATAATCTTGGGCACAAGTCACTTAGTTTTTCTCTGAGCCTCTATTACTGCATGTGTAAGATGGTGATCATGACTTCAACCTTAAAGTTAAAAGAAAAAAGTGTCCCCAGAATTCCTAGAACATAAAGATGCTGGGTTAATGCTGGCTAAACTGAATTGCCTGGTGCTTTACTCATATATCAGAGTCAGTGGCCACAAAGCATTTATGGAGAACCCAGTTGCTTGGATTCTGGGCAGGGTGCCACATTTAAGGAGTTACATGGGCACAGGACTAAAAAATTAGTCTTAATTAAAAAAATAGGGCCGGGGCATGGTGACTTATTCCTATAATCATGGCAGTTGGGAAGGTCAAGGCAGATGGATAGCTTGACCTCACGAGTTCGAGACCAGCCTAGGCAACATGGTGAAACTCTGTCTCTACAAAAATTAACTGGGCATGGTGGTGGGTGCCTGTAGTCCCATCTACTCAGGAGGCTGAGGTGGGAGGATGGCTTAAGCCCGGGAGGCAGAAGTTGCAGTGAGCTGCGATCATGCTACTGCACTAGACCTTGTCTCAAAATAATAATAATAATAATAATGATTTATAATCTAGTAGTAGCATTGACTGTAGAATATACAGAGAGCAGAGGTAGAGGTGCCTCTACCTCTACCTCTGTTGGCCAAGGGCTGATGGGTGGGGCACTAGACAAGCCTTAGAGTTGTAGAGCACCCCCCAATGGCTTTGTATTTGTCAGTCACTCCCCCAGAGAACAAATTTCTTTTTCAATTGTCAGCATATAGAGCAGTGGCTCTTACCCAAGAGCTATTTAGTCTCCCAGGGGACATTTGACAATGTCTGGAGACATTTTCAGTCTTTGCAGTTGGGAGGAGGGAATGCAACTGGCACCTAGTGAGTGGAGGCCAGGGATGTTGCTAAACATCCCACAATGCACAGGATAGCTCCCCACAACAAAGAATTATCTGGCTCAGAATGTTAATAGGGGAGAAGTTGAGAAAGCCTGTTTTAGACAAATATCTTTGTAGCACAGGAAGAAAAAAATGGTGTGTTTTTTTTTGCCTTCTTTTTTTTTGAGGACGGGTCCCACTCTGCTTCCTAGGCTGGAGTGCAGTGGCATCATCACAGCTCACTGCGGCCTCCACCTACCTGGGCTCAGGTGATCCTGCCGTCCCAGTCTCCCAAGTAACTGGGACCATAGGTGCACGTCACTCTGCTCGGGCAATTTTTGTATTTTTTATAGAGATGTTTCACCAACCAGGGTTTCACGATGTGTAATAAGTTGGTCTTGAACTCCTGGACTCCAGCGATCAGCCTGCCCTAGCCTTCCAAAGTACTAGGATTACAGGCATGAGCTGCCAGGCCTAGCCTAAAGCAATGCTTTTAATATGAATTTTAGTAACACT
This sequence comes from Cheracebus regulus, assembly GCA_963574635.1. NCBI lineage: Eukaryota > Metazoa > Chordata > Mammalia > Primates > Pitheciidae > Cheracebus > Cheracebus regulus. The sequence goes on from CAUYQU010077429.1 coordinate 38,281, forward strand.
TAAAATCTGAAAAATCTCACTTTGTGAATTATGGGCCTATATTTTCAACAGTTTTATTGCACTATAATTTATAGATCATAAAACTTGCCCACTGTAACTATGCAGTCAGCTGCTTTTGAGTTAATATATGCAGTTGTGCATCCATCACCACAATCCAGTGTTGTGACGTCTTCCATCTCCCAAAAGTTTCCTCTTGCCATGAGTACCTTTTTTTTTTTTTTTGAGATAGAGTCTCACTCTGTCGCCCAGGCTGGAGTACAGTGGCGTGATCTCGGCTCGCTGCAACCTCTGCTTCCCCGGTTCGAGCGATTCGCCTGTATCAGCCTCCTAAGTATATAGGATTACAGGCAAGCACCACCATGCCTAACTAATTTTTTGTGTTTTTAGTAGAGATGGGGTTTCACCATGTTGGCCAGGCTGATCTCAGACTCCTGACCTCAAGTAATCTGCCCACCTGGGCCTCCCAAAGTGCTGGGATTACAGGTGTGAACCTCCACACCTGGCCCATGACTACCTTTTTAAAGTGATATTTTGTACCAAATTGGTTGTTGGTTTGCAAACAGAAACCAAATTAGAAATATCTTTTTGGTGACTCTTCCAATAGGCAGTATTGTCACAGCAAAATACAAAACATGGAGGGAGGTGGATAAGATGTTGTTTTAAAAGATCAGTCTTTAGCCACATTAAGTTTATTGCATACAATTATATCATGTGGTGATTTCTGTAAAACATGGTATCATAAAGCCAAACATGCACAGGAAAAAAATGTTTCATTTGGCAGGCACAATACAAAAAGCCTAAGAGAAAGTTGTCCAAATTTAATTCTGTGTCCTCAGAAATTTTCAGGGAAGATGGAAATTCAAGCCTGCAAAGCCTTCAGATTGCAATTTGTGGTTTTATATAACTGAGAAAGTAGTTTACAGGGCAAAACAGCAAAATCTGCTGAGGATTGTTTTGTTTTAGGAAGTGTGGGCATGCAAATAGTGATTTGTGATGTAGCACTGTTTAAGGTTTTTGTTTTGTTTTGTTTTTAAAAATCACCCAGCAGATTTAAATCTAGTTGCCTACTGGCGTTAGCCAGATTTAATTCTGTGGTTGTTAAGTAAATCCGTAGGGTCTGACCCGTCATGGTGACTATGGAGGGTGAAATACATACTTTCCTGTGAGAAGCCTGGGAGCAGTCAGCACATCTGCTTCTCAGATGAATACTCCATGTAGTGCCAATAAAATTAGGATTTTCAAGGCTCAGTGGCTTCTGATTTAGTCTCTCCTTAAGAGAAAAGTGGCTATTTAGGAAAAATTGTCAACAATTTCCTACTCCTGCATGGTGCTTTTCTGCTGTGGTCATCTGATTCAAATGGGGAATTAGAACAGGCACATTGGCTACTCGCACATGGGGAGAGGAGGGGAATCCTCACTTCCTTCCCCTATGCTGGGTGCCCTTGGGCAGCCCCTTAACTACCTAGTTTCGGTTTCCTCCTTGGTGAAGTAGGAATCCAGGTGCCACCTCATTCACTTATTGTGAAGATTAAATACTTGAGCATATGTGAAAGTTCTTGGAACCTAGGCATTCCACAATGTCTATTTAATTTTATTTGTAAAAAACGTTCCATTGGTATTAACGGTTTGTGTGTTTGCCAAAGTGTTATGTCTTACGTCATTTGATTCTTCCACACGGGTAAGCAGAAGGTAAAGGAGCTCGTTTTACTAGCAGGGAACTGAGACCGAAAGAGGTTAAGTGACTCTTCAAGCTACAGCGCTTACTCAGGAAAGCACTGGCCCAGGTAGATCCTTCTTCTTGTGCACCATTTTGCCTCCTCTTACAAAACTTTTTCATGGGGATGGAGGGGGTTGATTTTCTTCCAAATGGTTTCTGGAGAGGATTTTATTTATTTTAGGCATTCTACTGCTTTCATTTGACATTTATTTTACTCCAATTGAGAGATATGTTCAAAGGATTTTCTAGTCCATTGAGCCTGTGCAGGCCATAAAGTAAACAAAATAAGCATTCTTTTTTGCTGGCCCAGAACAGACATATACATGCTATTGATTGTTTTAAAGCTGACAATCAAGACTGGTCACTGTCCTGGCCCAATAGAATTCCCTGTTGAAGGAAGATGAAAGAGATATCTACTCAGGCTACAGAAGGTGCCAAATGTGTCAGAAAATTAAGAAATTGACTGTCTTGAAAGTTTAGAAGTCCTGCTGGGCATGGTGGCTCACGCTTATAATTCCAGCATTTTGGGAGTCTGAGGCAGGTGATTGCTTGAGCTCAGGAGTTTAAGACCAGCCTGGGCAACACGGTGAGAACCCCATCTCTCCTAAAAATACAAATATTAGCAGGGCGTGGTGGCTTGCGCCTATAGTCTCATCTACTCGGAAGGCTGAGGTGGGAGGATGACTTGAGCCTGGGAGGTGGAGATTGCAGTGAACTGAGATCACGCCACTGCACTCCAACCTGGCTGATGGAGTGAGACCCTGTCTTAAAAAATAAATTTAGAAGTCCCCCAAGACTGTTCACACAACAGTATCTCAATATGATAAAAAGGAGTCATTAAAAAAACCTTTAGTTGCATTATGCACACAGTAAAGGGCTCAAATTATGTTTATAGCACAATTAATTTTTACATATGTCTATGTCTATGCAACTGCCACTTAGGTAAAGCTGTAGGACTTTTCCAGCATCTCAGAGGGTTCTCTTCTGCCTCCTCCCCACTCCTGGTGTAATCCTTATTCTGGCTTCTATTACCAGAGATTAGTTTTGTCTGTTCTTAAAGTTTACATAGATTGAATCATATGATATGAATTATTTGTGTCTGGCTTCTTTCACTCAACATTATGTCTGTGAGATGCATCTATATCGTTTTTTTTCTTTTTTTAAAGACAGGGTTTCACTATGTTGGTCAGGCTGGTCTTGAACTCCCGACCTCAGGTAATCCACCCCCTTGGCCTCCAAAGTGCTTGGATTACAGGCGTGAGCCACCGCGCCCGGCCGCATCTATATGGTTGTGTATAGCAGTAGTTTGTAAAGACACATGTTTTTAAATTAAAAAATCAAAATATTGCCAGCAGTTTTCAGGATGGAAGTCATTGGATGTGGACAACCTCATGGAATGAATCTTAACTAGGTTTTTACAAGAAAGGATGAGAATTTGATAATCAAATTTGGAAGAACCCAGGAGGGCATGAATGTGGAGAAGAAATCAAGGAGGTGGCCAGGCCTATAATCCCAGCACTTTGAGAGGCTGAGACGAGTAGATCACTTGAGGCCAGGAGATTGAGACCAGCCTGGCCAACATGACAAAACCTTGTTTCTACTAAAACACAAAAATTAACTGGGCATGGTGGCACATACCTGTAGTCCCAGCTACTAGGGAGGCTGAGGCATGAGAATGGCTTGAACCCAGGAGGCAGAGGTTACAGTGAGCCAAGATTACACCACTGTACTGTAACCTGGACACAGTACAGTGGTACTGTAGACAGCAATATTCTGCCTCAAAAACAAAGAAAGAAATCAAGGAGGAGTACTTGGCCAATTAGATGTAGATAAGGAATGGAAAGGAAGAGAGAGGCAGGGTGATGAGGAGGTGGGTGCAGGTGGGCTGATGATGTCACAGCTGGTGGTATCTTTAGTCTGCACAGTTCCTTCTCCCCTGGAGTCTGTATTGGTGAGTCCTTACTGGCAAATATTCATGTGAAATCCTGTTGCCACCTGTCCCTGGTTCTGGAAGATGACTAGAGTTGTTAGAATTGTAGTTTGTGAGCCATACAGAACCATACGTGTTGAGAGTGATGGCAGGTTTCCTAAAAGGTTGGCCAGAACCCAGTACCTAAAGCTCCAGTGGGCAGTACCATCTTTGTTATGTGGGCCTAGTTGATAGAGATATTGGAAAGAGAACACTCATTCCCGTGTTCTCTAGAACTACCTGCTGAGGCCATTAAATGCCACCCTCTCCCCAGGAATGGCAGTGAGAAACAAAGATTACTCTACAGCTCCACATAGATTTTTCATAACTGTTCCTGAAAAGTCATGTTGAATACATGAGCTTGTTATTTAATGGCTTCATATGAACCATCCACTTATTAATTAGTCTTTTCTGTCCTTGATATATTTAACAAAATGGGAATTTACTTAAAGATTGTGTGTTTGCACACACGGGGTGTTATATCTATTGCCATTTATTCATTTAATATTAAATTCTATGGGCTACTTTAGAAGATTTCTGCTCAGGTATCTCCTGTTCTGACTTTTTAAGATAATTTATCACCTAGTAATAATTGAAGTGGAATCGAGTCCTTTGTAATTTTGAATCACATTCATCTCCAGCACCTAACTGTACATGTAGTTACCTGCTGCTTTGCACACTTTTCTCTCCTATGTATCTCTGTATCTTGTTCTCAAAGCCTCATTCCAGTCTGTTCTTAAATGCCAACTTCTCAGAGAAACCTAGCTGACTCTGGTCTAAAGTAGTGGGGCACCCCATCTATCACTCTATAATCTTATCTTGTTTTGTTTTCCTTTACTGCACTTATTAATATTTGGAAATTGTATTTTAAAAAATGTTTTCTTGTCTGTTTCCCTTATGACAATAGAAGCTCTATGAAGCAGAGATTTGGGTTCATGGAGCCCATAAGGGAAGCAGACAAGTTATATGGGGATGCTTCCATTAAATTCATATCCCAGGTGGATCATACCTTGCACATAGTAGGCACTTGATAAATATTTGTTGAGGAAATAGGTAATTTGATATTCATAGGCTTTGTGAGATTGGAGGAAAGGAAGCTGTGTTTTAAAGATGGCCAGGCGTGGTGGCTAATGCCTGTAATCCCAGCACTTCAGGAGGCTGAGGTGGTAATCCAGCCTGGGCTATGGAGAGAGACCCCGTCTCTTAAAAAAGAAAAGAAAGAAAGATGGGGAAACTAGGGTTCAGAGAGGTTTAGTAGCTAGCTTTGTGGTCTGCAGCAAAACAGCCTCCAGCTGGGGCTGGAACAACACCTACTCATAGCTAAGGGTGGTTTCCCTGGGTTCATGGCAGACTTGATGAAAAGCAATGCTTATCTGATGGCCTGAACATCTGCAAAATCAAGCAAAAAGGAATCACCTATATTTTAATCTACTGAGTGAATGATGTGAACTTGCCCAACCACTGCTTTCTCTTTTGCAAGTAACAATTAAATTCTCAAGGCCAGGAATGGTGGCTCACACCTGTAATCCTAGGTGTAGGATCCCACTTTTGGGGGACCAAGGTGAGCAGATTGTTTGAACTCAAGGGTTTGAGACCAGCCTGGGCAACATAATGAGACCCCATCTCTACAAAAATACAAAAATTAGCTGGGCATGGTGGCATGTGTCTGTAGTCCCAATTACTCGGGAGGCTGAGGCAGGAGGATCAGTTGAGTCCAGGAGGTCGAGGCTGTGGGGAGCCGTGAGTGTGCTGCTACACTCTAGCCTGGGCGATAGAGGGAGACCCTGTCTCAGAAAAACAAGACGAAACAAACTCACAAAAATATCACGAGTGTTATGAGATCAGTTAATTAAAAGCTATGAACTGAGAAGAAGTTTTAGCATACATTCTAGAAGTCTGTATTATATTAGTAAACTTAAAAAAAATCAATTGTATATAAAGACTTTTTTTTTTTTTTGTTACAGAGTTTTGCTCTGTCACCTAGGCTGGAGTGCAATGGTGTGATGTCGGCTCACTACACCCTCCACCTCCTGGGTTCAAGTGATTCTCCTGTCTCAGCCTCCTGAGTAGCTGGGACTACAGGTGTGTACCACCACGCCTGGCTAATTTTTGTATTTTTAGTAGAGATGTGGTTTCACTGGATTAGCCAAGTGGTCTCGAACTCCTGACCTTGTGATCCGCCTGCTTCCCAAAGTGCAGGGATTACAGGCGTGAGCCAAAGCACCTGGCCTGAAGGCATTTTAAAACTATTATTTATATTTTTTGTTACTTTGTGGCCCACTTTAAAGTCTACAATAGACTTTCTTTAATTGTTGTTTTACTGTTTAGGCTTATTTATTTTAATTTTAATTTTAATTTAATTTTATTTTTTGAGATGGAGTCTCACTCAGTCCCCCAGGCTGGAGTGCAGTGGTGCGATCTTGGCTCACTACAACCTCCACTTTCCAGGTTCAAGTGATTCTCCTGCCTTAGTCTTCCGAGTAGCTGGGATTATATGCACGCACTGCCACACCTGGCTGATTTTTGTATTTTTAGTAGAGATGGGGTCTTGCCATGTTGGCCAGGCTGGTTTTGAACTCCTGACCTCAAGTGATCCACCCGCCTCGGCCTCCCAGATTGCTGGGATTACAGGCATGAGCCACTGCACCCAGCCTTAGGCTTATTATTGTTTTTTTTCTTTCTTTTCTTTTTTTTTCCCCTTTTTTTATTTTTTGAGACATAGTCTTGCTCTGTCGACAGGCTGGAGTGCAGTAGTGTGATCTAGGCTCACTAACCTCTGCCTCCCAGGTTTAAGCGATTCTCCTGCCTCAGCCTCTTGAGTTGCTGGGAATACAGGTGTGTGCCATGATGCCCAGCTAATTTTTGTTTTTTTAGTAGAGATGGGATTTCACCATATTGGTCAGGCTGGTCTGGAACTCCTGACCTCGTGATCTGCCTACCTTCCCCTCCCGAAGTGCTGAGATTACAGGTGTGAAGGAGATGGATTTATTTACTTGGGAAAAAAGTGTGAATAATGTTTCTGATGATTCACTAGGAACAATATATTACCTGATCTCAGGAGGAGGTTTAGGGTAATCTTGTCAGTGACCTCAGGCGAAGGGATGCTTCCATTAAATTCCACGACATCCTAATCATTCCCTATGCATTGCATGCTCTTGGCTTGTGCAACGTTTTACAAGGTTTGTGTGGTATGCAGGAGATTTCAGAAGTACGTGGATGAGACCTGAGTAATATCATAGTGATTGATGGTAGCAGTACCCATTTGCATCAGCTCTAACAAGCTGGTGTTGAAACTAGATGGCAGAATGCCAAAGACGCCAAGGTCAGCATACTTTGAAATAATGAAGTGAGTCATGTAACCCAGGATTTGTACATACTCACAGGACTACCTGACTCATCCCACCTCTAAAGGAATATGTCTGTGAGCACCAGTTAGGGGCCTGTGGCCATTTCTCTGCTACTTGTGCAAAAGGAAGCAAAAGTCACAAGGAGCCGTTTTCTTTTGAGGAGACAGATATGGAGTGAAGCAAAAATTAAAATGAATAATCATGCATGAAGTCAATGCAGAGAGAAACCATCATGAGCTAGGGGGCAGGTGAAAGGGTGGGAGAGAGGCCCAGCCCAGGTAGAGAGAATGGAGTAAAACCCAGCAGAGAAGCAAAACTGCTGTAAGCCAGGCATGAGAGTAATTTAGAACATGGACCTGGACACCAAACTGCCTGGGTTTGAAACCTGATGTGTGACTATGGGGAGGTTACTAATGCTTTACAAGCCTTAGATTTCACAGCTATAATATGGAGAGAGCGATCTATGTCAACTTTTTCCGTTCACTCAACAAATTGTTATTTAATGTGCCAGGTGTTGATTTAGATGCTGGAGATACAGTGACAGATGGGTCCTTACTCTTGCAGAGCTTGCTCTCTGGTAGCAGAAGCAGACAATAAGCAAAAAAATAAAAAAATGGAAAGTGGTAAGTGCCACAAAGAGAATGAAAACAGAGAATTAAATGAGAATGCCTGGGGAATTCCTTTAGATACATGCCTGGGAAAGTCTTTCAGCAGAATGAGCATGGACCGGACCGAGGCTTGCATGATAAGAAGTGAGGAAGAGGGTGCCATGCAAAGACTCTGGGCCAGAAGTGATTTGGCTTGTACGAGGCCTGTCAGGAGAACAGTGTGGCTAAATGGTGGTGGATGGGGTAGGGGAATGAGTGTAGGAGATTAGTTGGAAGGGATAAATGGGAGCCAGACTGCCAACATATAATTTTTACACAGTGATGTTAAAATCTTTAGTTCTGATAAGTTTCAACAAATATAAATAAAGACACAGAACTTTTCCATCGCCCTAGAAAATTTCCTCTGGTCCTTGCCATTCGTATCTCTCTCCTGAGGAAGCAACCACTGATTCGATCTGTGTCACTTTAAGTTAATTTAGCTATTTTTAATATAAATAGTACCACATAGTACATACTGTTCTTTCCACTCAGTATATTTTTGAGATTAATCCATGGTGTTGGATGCGTTGGTAGTTAATTTCTGTTTATTGCTGAGGAGTATTTTGCCATATGGACGTATAAGTTTGTCTATCTGTTGACTTGTTATGGACATCTGGGCTGTTTCCAGTGAATTCAAATTAGATTTCCATTTTGAAGTGACCCCTCTGGCTGAAGAATAAAGCATATGAGAGAAACAGTAGATAAAGAGGGCCAGTTGGAAGTTATTGTAGTCTAGGTATGAGTGGATGGTGTCTTGGACTAGGGTAGTAGGAAGGGAGGGGTGAGAATTAGTTTGGGCTATATTGTGAGGGTAGAGGCAATAGGACTTAATTTGTTATGGGGTAGGAGATGACGAAAAGACAGAAATGAAGGATAATGTCTAGATTTTTGGCCTGAGTAACTGAATGGATGGTAGTTCCATTTACCAAGATAGAGAATACCATTGGAGAAGCAGGTTTGGGTAAGAACAGAACTCTTTAGAGTTGTCAGAGGTGATACATTAGTATGTCTGATAATAGACGAATGCTGTTTTTTTTTTTTCTTTCTCCCTCCCCACATCGACAAATGCTGTTTTGATGATAAAATGAGATAATGTATTTAGCAACTTGGTATAGAATCTGGAATGTTCTGAATGCCCCATAGATGTCAGTTGCTATTATAATTAAAAACAATGCTAAATAATAATTATTGTTCTTAATAAAGAGGCTAGCCAACTTGGAGGTAAAAAGAAATGCTGGTAAAGAGAAACTGGGAGACAGGGTCTGCTAGGTTAGGAAGAAAGTTGTTAGAAGGTCTTGAATTTTAGGTAGAAAATTTTGAACTGAATCCATTTGATGAGTGTCTTTGCTCTTTAAGAAGGAGGAGGTGCAAGGATTTTAAAATGCCACAGAGGAGTTCTAGGTTTTGGTGTTGGCTCCTTGCTCTTTGCCAGCTGGGTGAACTCAGGCAAGCCACACCCCTTCTCCAAGCATTGAGTTACTTGTGCTACAGAGTTGTTGGGAGGGAAAAATAACATCATTTGGACGGCAGTTGCCTTGGAAAGTAGCAAACACAAATGCTTGATGTTATTAAGTGACATTTTAGAGTAGAGTGATGTGAGCCAGTATTAGAAGGAGGGTTGAAAGTGGAGGAATGTATTGGAAGAGGGGAGGAAGTGTTTCTTCTAGTTGGCTGATAAGGGCCTGAACTGGGGCCCTGGCAATGAGAATAGAGAAGGTATAGATCTGAGAAAGTTTAAAGAAAAATCAGATGGCCTGGATGAGGGCATTGAGGGCAGATTAACCTTAGGAGCTGGGAGGAGGATATTGCCAACCAAGGGAATGGGGTAGTTGAAAAGGGAGGATTGGAATGGAGGGCAAGTCTTTTTGTAAAACTTAACTGGGCAGAAGTGCTGGATGTAGGCAGTTGAAAATGAGGGCTGGAAGTTCTGCTTGACAGGTTGGGCTGGTTATGTGGATTTGAGAATTGTCATGTCAGGTAATGACCGATACCATGAGAACGTGAGCTGTCCAAGGAAACAACATATATGGCACTATTTATTTTGTTCATCCTGGTTGACTTGGTACAAAACAACAGGCGGAAGAGTGAAAAATTCTGTTAGTCAGCTGGTTGTCTGAGCTGCTCAATGCTAGCCAAGCAGTGTGACAGATCTTTCCACTGTGTCGAGGACTGAGCTGACTGCTCTGGCATTTTGACAGATAATTTCTGATAAATGCCGTGTGTGTATATTAAATTGAAAGAAATTGTTTTGGATTTAGCATTCCAGGGTACTAGTTTCTAGGCCCTGGTGTCACAGGACCTCCTGAGGCCCTTCCAGGGGTAATGCTTGCTTAGATTTGCTCCTGGAAAGGTCACTCAGATGTAATGAAGGGTCTGGCCAGCCCCTAGGCTATTTGGTAGCCACTATAGCCATTCCAGTATCTTGGGAGAGCCTGCCAAGTGGGTTCCAGACCTTTCAGTTAGCTAGACCTAATTATAATATTTAGCAAAGGGAGAGCAGTTTCTTATTGAACTACAGCATAAACACAAAGATTTCTTCCAGACAAGGATGTCATGAAGATTTTCTGTTGATTTGATGTTGGAGTAACTGTGGAGAGCATGGATGAGACTAGATGAGAAGAATTTGAATGATGTGTTTATTTATACCTGGGTTGTTTTGTTTTGGGTCATTTCCTCATGATATGCTTTCCACTCTCCTTCTGTAGCCTTGACCACTCTCTTTAATATTTGTTTTTTTGGTTCCCTGTAGCTTTACAGACGAAACTGGCACTGTAAATTAAGGTATTCAGCCAGGCATGGTGGCTCACACCTGTAATCTCAGCACTTTGGGAGGCTGAGGCAGGCGGATCACCTGAGATCAGGAGTTCAAGACCAGCCTGGCCAACATGGTGAAATCC